>PVIJ01004636.1:0-114583 GCA_004024925.1 Scalopus aquaticus
GGGCAGCTCCCGGGGCGGGGGGAGGGGAGGAGAGGCGCGGAGGGAGGGGAGAGACGAGGGGAGGAGAAAGCGGCGAGAGGGGGGAGCCGGGCCGGGGCTCAGCCGCTCCTCACCTGGGCCGCCGCCGCCGCCGCGCCGTTTCCGTGCTGCTGCTGCTGCTGCTGTTGCTGCTGCTGCAGATACTCGCCGTGGCCGCCGCCGCTGCCGCCGCCGCCGCTGTCCACGTCCAAGGCAGCCATTTCCTCTTGTTTCACGGGCTTTTCGGGAGCTGCAGGCACAGCGCGGGGGGGTGGGGGTGGGGAGGAAGGCGGGTGGAGGGGAGGGAGGGGGCCCGCGGGCCGAGGCGAAATTACTCCGAAAGCCCGGGCGAGTCCCCTTCCCCTCCCCCACCCGCCCCCCGGCGGCGGCGGCGGCGGCGGCTCCCTCCTCCCCTCCTGCTGCTGCCCCCGCCCGCCGCTGGTGTAACCCTCCTCCTCCTCCTCTTCCCTCCTCCTCCTCCCCGCGCTGCCCCTGCCCCCTCTCCTCTCCTCTCCTCCCCTTTCCCTTCGCGCCGCTCGCTCTCACTCGCGCTCGCTCCTCTCGCACCGTCAGTCACTCACACACGCCCGCCCGCCGCCCGCGCCCGCACACTGGGGGATGCGCTCCCGGCGGGCCGGGCCGCCCGCCCCGGGGCCTGGCGGGGACGAGGCGTTGCTGGGGCTTGAGGGGTGGACGGTGGCTGGCGGGGAGGGAAGGGAGGCGGAGGGGAGTGCGGCTTTCTGCCTCTCACAGACACTCGGTCGCACAGACCGGGCCGGGCAGCGGCGGCGGCGGCCCCGGGCTGGCTGTGGTCGGCGGCAGCGGCGGCAGCGGCGGCGGCGGCAGCAGCAAGGGTTGCTCTCTTTCGGCTTTACGTACCGGTCATAGTGTGTTTAGGGCACCTCAGGCGGGGCTCCCTGCCGCCTTACACATGGTGAGGAGCGAAGGCGGCGGCGGCGGGAGAGGATGCGGGAAGCGGCGGCGGACACGGCCGGAGCGGTCCGGGGATTTTTTTTCCTATTTTGATTGACTGTGCGGGAAACACAAAAGGTGGAGCCTCCAGCCCAAAAGGGGGGAAGAGGGTGACAGCCCGCCCGGAAGTCCCGCCCCTCTTCTCCGCGGTCATTCGCCGCCGAGTTCTCTGTCGGCAGTGCTCATTGGCCTGGACGGCCGTCCGTCGCTCAGCCCGGCGGCGCGCTTCCTGTTTGCCCCCCGGGTGGAAGAGCAGAGACAATGAGCGGCCGAGGCGGCGTAAGTTCCCGAGAGCGGCGACGGCTCGCTTGTTACCCCGCTGTGCCCGCCTCGCTTGCCGGCTGCCGGTGCCAGGCCCGAGGCGTAGGCCACTTCCACCTCGCGGGCGCTCGGAGCTGGCCCCGCCGAGCTCTGGGGAAGCTGAGCTTGGGAGGAAATCTGTCCCGGCGGCTCCCGCTCCGCTGGACGGACCCTCCATCCCGGCTGCAGCCTCCACCGGATCTCCCCAGGGCCTTGCGCTCTCGGAGCCGCAGCTTTCCTGTGCTGCCCGGAGGCTGCCGCCGCTCAGCCCGGGGCTGCTGCTGCGGCCGCTGCTGCTACTGTGCGAACCAGACCCGCCCCACGAGTCCGGGGGGAGGGAGCTGTATTGGGGGAGACACCACCTCCGAGGCTGGAGGAGGATTTTCTCACACATTCAACTCTTAGATTCACAGCCTGAGCCATCTCCTTCCCATCCCCCTGGGCCCCAGGTTTCCTGCCTGTCTCCCACTTTCACATACGCTGAAGGCAGGTATTCAAAACAAACAAAAAAAAAATCTCAATTCACCTCACATCTGGAGGAGATTTCGCTCTGGTCGTTAGTACCCAAACCGGCAAAAGTATCTATATGCAACGGAGCAGAATCCCTTTTTTAAAAATCCAGTCAATAATTGTACGGCACAAACCATAGTCCTTGCTTCTTAATAGAAACACACACACACAAAAAGACTGCCAACATTTTTTTAATAATGGGTATCAGCAAAGTATTTTTTCCTGTTGGAACATTTTTAGTTCTAGTTTAAAATCTCACTTACTGAAGTTAACACCACTCTTTGGCATCTTTGATATCTGCTGTCATCCTGGGAGGAAAAATGCTCGGGTTTTAAGTGTTTACGCCAACTAAGAGACATCTCTGCCTATTACCTTTAGATCTAATTGCCAAGAAAGAGGTTAGATCCAAAGAGGTGGAAACTCTGACCATCATACTTATCTTTTTTTATTAGGAATCTGATTCAAACAAGAATCACTGTTCCCATTATTGTGATTATTTTGCCTGATAAATTTGTGCAGAGGAGGGAGTTGTAAAGTGCAGGTAGGTGAACTGGATTTTGTGGGGCTAAAACTTCATGCATTTGTAAGACTTGAGTTTGCATCTCAGTCTCTTGTGCACTTACTTGTTCCCATGCTCATGGGCTCAGAAGCATTGTATGGTTACTTGGGGCTTAATTATACAAAAGAGAATTTCAATTAAAATGACCTCAAAACCACAAACATGCAAAAACAAATTTGAAATTTTGAACCTAAGAACAGGATTAGTAGTAAGACTTTTTGGTATCATATTTGAAAGAATTGCTTTAAAGGGTAAATAGTATAAGCAGTTCTATTTCACACTTAAATGTTAAAGGAAAGTTAAATTTTAGGATAAGTTGTTTTTTTTTTAAGATTTATTTTTTATTTATACATAAAAGCTAGGGTACAGGCCAGAGGTGTGGGGCGGCGAGAGGGTTCACCAGAGACAGAGCGGGTAGCAGAACAGGCAGATCAGAAATAAACTGCCTGGGGGAGCAGTGGGCGAGGCAGGAGAGGTCCACTGCCCTGTGGGATTCTCCCCAGCCCGGGGCGTCGATCGGCTCCACAGCGCAGCGCTCAACCACTGTGCCACCTGGGAGGCCAGGATAAGTTGATTTTTAAAAAATAAACTTGAAGAGGACAAACAAGGTGGGGCAGAGGGAAGTCACAGTATTGTCACTCTTATGTCATGGATAAATTGGATAGATGGTAGGTAGTTCCCTCCACAGAAAAGATTTTCCAGCAATGGGGAAGTGTTTTATGGGTCTAAGCACATTATTACCATGCCCAGTGTACAAAGTCTTAGTCCAACCAACAGAGAGCAAAGTACTCCGCTACAGGAATTAATTTCGTTTCCTCATTGAGACCAATTGACAAATAGAATAAAGAAATCATTTTCAAACCTCATTGGTCCATGGACCATTCCAACAAGGTACAACACTTCATCTAATCTTTCTGCAATGAGAACCTAATCAATCAGCTTTTAATGCAACACTTAAGAGATAACATATACCAAAAATGTCTTGAATACACCGTCAGATTCAGAGAACCCCTATGTAAGAGAGTTATTGTCACAACATTTTAGAAGGCAAGACTAAAGATAGTATCTGGAAAGAATACCATTTCTTAGCTATTTCACTGCTGTTGTCAACGCTTGAAATAAGTTCATGGGGGGTTTTTTGTTTGTTTTAATTGAGGTGATTTTGATCTACAACATTGTATTTGATTGAGAGAAGAAGGTTTACATGTTAAAAGTTACCTATTTTCTCAGCAGAAGACAGTCTCTAAGTCTTGCCAACTGCTCCATTACACAGGAATCCAGAATTGCAGTTGCTTAACAGGAAGAGAAACACAGTGGTTGATATTTATACTTTCTTCTTTCCAAAGATGATTTGAGGAAGCTCTGTTTACATCACAGTAGGAGATCTGGATGTCACTTTATTCTCATTTATCTTCAGTTTCCTCACTTTTTTTTTTTTAGATTTTTTTTTTTTTATTTTTATACATACAAGCTGGGGTACAGGCCAGAGGTGTGGGGCGGCGAGAGGGTTCACCAGAGACAGAGCGGGGAGCAGAACAGGCAGATCAGAAATACACTGCTGAGGGGAGCAGCGGGCGAGGCAGGAGAGGTCTGCCACACCATGTGGGAGTCTCCCTGGCCGGGCATCGAACTCGCGTCGCCGCTGCCGACAGCTCCACAGCGCAGTGCTTAACCGCTGCGCCACCGGGGAGGCCCAGTTTCCTCACTTTTTAAAAATTATATATGTTTCCATCACTTTTAATTCTTTGAAACTTTATGATGAATATCAGGCACCTAAAAGACTTCTATGGGCCCACTGGCACATACTCTATAACCAGTCTCCAACCCCTTTTCTCTGCACAAAGAAAAGAGGACATAAAATAATGCTTAGTTCACATCTGCAGGTGCCAAGCCATTCTGTACTGAAAACAGCAACAGCCTTGGTTAAGTGCACCACAGACCTGAAGAAGTCTACCCTCTCCTTTACCACCCCTTTCGCTTTTCTTCTTTCCCCAGCATCTGCTATGTGGGCCATATGAAGTCACCAGTATTCAACCATTCTTTATTAAAAAGGTGAAATTTTTCTATCGTTCCACCTGAATGTCTCTATAATGTAATGTCTGTTGCTATGATTGTTACCCTCCTTCCACCTGTTCCTGGATCTCTTTTCACCTGTTCCCACCGGATTTCAAAACTCTTCTACTTACAGAATCACTGGCATATTTCAGAAGCATGCTAGTTGACATTCACTAGGTTTATTTTACCCCCTTCATATTTCACATCTTCCTACTTTCTAAAAAATACACCTTCAAAACCCTATCTCTTGTCTTATTTGTTCTTAATCTGCCAAAAGGTAGAGGTAACATTTTTTAACTTGTGCTGTGTGCCACATGTTTAACTTTACTCCTCACAGCCCTAGGAGATAAGTATAATAGGTTTTGCATTTTATAGATGAGGAAACTGGGGCTCAACAATATGATGGGACTTGCTCAGTGTCATATTCAAGTAAGTGGCAGTCAGGATTCAAACCTACATGTGAGTCTCACCAATCAACACCACATCAGGTTGTCTTAAGTGATCAGTTTAAGAGATTCACCTATTATGTGAAAAGTAAAGGAATAAGACAAGATAAAATACAATAAGGTAAATAAAATAGGATATTTATAAGGAAAATATTTTTAAAGAAATCTTTTTAGAATATGTTAGAGTCATGTACCATGAATGCTCTAGCCAATGCCTAACATGTTGTGGATGTTTAACATTAAGCAAAAAGATTATCAAGACAATTATCCCATGGGGAAAGTGATGAATTAAAAATTACAATGAACCAGTAAATATTGCATAATAAAACTTTTCCAACCTTTTAATAGTTCACCTCTTTCAAGATCACCTTCTCCATGTGAGTTAGGTCTTCATTTTCACTAGAGCTCCACACCAACGTTAAACCATGGCACATAATTCAGGGAATGTTTTTCTAATTCAAGGACTCCATTCTCTTCATCCAGTCAATTGACATTCTAATTATCCGTAACACTTCTAAAGTCATCTTCATGTCAGTCCAGGAAACTTAGTCTACTGACATTATATTTCTGAGTCACTGCAATTTTCTGAGATAAGATGTTTATGTAGTTCTACCTTGTTCATAATTTGTCCTAAAAGAATATAGAACACTGTTTGTTCTCTTGATTGTAAATGAGCAAACTTACATGATAGCTTACTTAACAAATAATAGTACAGAGTAAATAACTTGATGCCATTAAGTACAGTGTTCTTAAATGATGGGCAACAATATTCAGTATGAAGTATATTCATATTTTATTTCATGATTCAATTTCTATCTTATAATGGAATTTTTTTTCTTTCTTTTAGTCCTTAAAACCAGGCATACCTATCAACTACTTCCGAAAGAGCCAACCATATCCAAAGCCTTATTAGAGTAGGTAAGAAGTAGGAGAAAATTGATGTGGTGGCTTGGAAAAGACTGGATAGAACTGTAGAAAATACTGAAAACAGTTTTTACCTGCCTTGGAGAATTAGAATTTTTCTAACTACCCCTAAAAATGGATGAAATGCTCTACCATGCCATCACTCTCATTTCAACCCAAGAGCTAGAGTAAAAAATAAATGCAACTATACAATACACATATATGCATAAAATAAATTATGTATGCAAGTATATATGTGCACATACTGTGTATAGTATCCACAATGGCATATTCACTAAATAGCATTTAAAATAAATGAAAAAAGATGATTCATCGTAAATAAACCTCAAAAATAATATTGAGTGAATAAAGCTAGTTATAGGATAAACAGTATCACTTACAGAAAGTTTAAAGACATACTAACTTATAGTCTATACTATAGGTGGATGGATATACATGTGGCGTAAAACTATAAAATCTTGAATGGGAATGATAAATGCTAAATTTACAATGGTGATTACCCTTGGTATGGAGAGAAGAACAGGATATAAATGAGTTTCCCAGGGGGCTTTGTTTATATTTGCAAGTTGCACTTAAGCTAAGCTGAGTATATTATTATATTATTTGCTATTACCAATCTGTTTGCCTGAAATACTTCACAGTCATTAAACAAGAAAAAGAATGAATTAATAAATGAATCCTTGGCAAAGGTAATAGAATAAGCATGCCCAGGCAACTGATTGACTGAAAGGGTGGAGGGGAGGGAGAGAATGATTCACATATGACTAAGTTTTCTAGCTTTAATGACTGGAAAGATGAGCTAGTATAAGGAATATGGGGAATGGGTATGGGATGGACAATCGTGAGTTTGGTTTTAGATGTGGTAAGCTGGGGGTACTAGCAGTAAACCCATGAAATGTCAGCTGATATTAGAATCTAGAGCTAAAAAAAAGAGCAAGAGCAGGGCATGGATTTGGGAGTCCATGAAATAATGGAAATATATATGTGTGTCTGCCCCTCGCCGCCCCCCCACCCCATTCCTAGCACAGAATCCTTTGAAAAACCTTTGAAATTTCCTAAGTGATAAAAACACTAGAAACATCTTTTGTTCTAATATTTGGAATTTGACCCTGGATCTTGACACAGAGCTCCTAAACCCCTTGGAATTTCCTGAATGATAGGTGCATCGTTTGTTCTAATGAGGTGACTCATGGTGGGCCCCTGGATGCACACTGGTCATTAGAAAGACCAAGCCATGATTAGAAACTGCGAACTTCCAACTACATCATCTTCCAGAGAGGGGTTGAAATAAGTTAATAGCAGGCATGCCTTCATGACAGAGCTCCCATAAAAATCCCTAAAATGCAAAGTTCAGAGAGCTTCTGGGTTGTTAAACACTGAAAGATGCTAGCAAAGTGGCATGACTGCAGAGGACATGGAAGCTCCACCCCCCTCACCCTATGTAACTCTTCATCTGGCTGTTAGTCCCTATCCTTTCAGATAAACTGGTAAGTCTGTTTCCCTGCATTCTGACAGTCATCCTAGCAAACTGCCAACGCAGGGAAGGGGTAGTGTAAGCCCTGCCTCTCAGTCAGAAGTACTGGTACAACCTGAGATGGGATTAGTGTCTGAACTTGGGACAGTCTCACGGGACTGAACTCAGCCTGTGAGATCTGCTGCTAATTCCAGGTAAATAGTGTCAGAATGAATTGAATTAGAGGACACCCTGCTGGTGCTGGGGATTTGGTCAGTGTGGGAAGAAACACATTTCATGACCAAAAGTGCAGTATTCTGAGCTGAGTACTTCCTCAAATAATGTCTTTGAGCTAATGTCTTTTCATTCAATATCATTTCATTATACCCTTAATGAGAAAAAATGAATCCTGGCCAATGTTAATGATGTTATTCAAGGAACTTGTTTCATTAGACATTGTTTCACAGAACGTTGAGCTTTCTAAGAACCTATTGCCTCTGCTCTAGTCTCTCAATAGGAACATTACTTCAGATTCAGTATTTGATTCCCTGAGCTTTTCTTTACAAGCTCATCCCCTGGAAGCTCAACCATTTCTGCAACTTCAGCCCTGTCTCTAATTCAACCCCAAGTCTTATCTGTAGTTGTCACTGTCAGCTGCATTCCAGGAGTCCCATGTCCTCAAGCCCTGCACATCCCTTCTGAATGTCTCGCTTTGACCTCAGACTCAAGAGTGTTCAAAGCTGAAGCCATAGCTCTGTTTCTAGAACCAGCTCCCTGCTCCCTCTGACACCAGTGTCATCATAATGTCTCAGATGCCTGTGCTTGAAATTACCTTTGACACTTCTCTCCCTTTCTCTCCCACAGGCCACCCATTGCCAGGCACTGACAAGTGTTCCTGAAGAATGTCAACCACCGGTTCATTGAAACCACAAAACATATTGAACCCCACTCTACAAGACACTGCCTGATCCTCAAGAAACAAATAATCCAATTAACAGGTGATACAGAAACATGCCAAATTCAGATACATGGAGGAGAAATAACAAAGTTCAAAGTGCATCGACAAAAGAGTTGCCGCCAACTTCAGAGATTGCTAAGGATCAGCCAGCATCTTCTGAAGGAAATCAAACTGTGCTCTTTCCTAACTAGACTTCCTAACACTGTATGATATTTAGGGGCTAGACTGGGCTCCAGACTCCTGCTCCTTATGTCCTGCATCTGCCACCAGAGTAATCTTCCTTTACCTTACTCAAAAACTTCAGTGATTCCCATCACCTAACTCACTCACACAAGGATTGCTCTGGCAACTCCTCACCGTCGCATATGTCATCCCAGCTACTCTTGAGCGTCTGCCCAGTCTCTGCCACCCGGGTTGGCCTTCCCTCCTCCATGCGCATGAAAAATTCTGACAAGCCTTAAAACGTCAGTGTAAGTCTTAACTTCTTTCCATAAAGCCACTGCTTCCAGCTACTAGCAATTTCCTTGCCTTTAAGCTCCCTCTGCACTGAGAGTGTATACCCTTAACGTTCCATTCATTCATTCCAATGTTGTCACCACTGTTTAAGTCATCCGTATTTGTGAACAAACATGAGGTCTCACCCTTCTGAGGCTCATAAGCATCAGTTCTCAGTGAAAGAGAACTGGAGTGTGAAAATAAAACAGCTCTTTGTTTATCCCATTGGGTTCTTTTTTTTTTTTTAACTATGACATTAACATATTTGAATTTCAAATATTAAAGGAAAATGTTAGATTTTTTCACTTTATCAAAAGACGTTTTGCTTAATGAAAGTTCAAGAAACATCTCAAAAGTGGTTTGTTTTTTTCCTAAAGCTGGGGTACAGGCCAGAGGCGTGGGGCGGCGAGAGTGCTCACCAGAGACAGAGTGGGGACCAGAACAGGCAGATTGATGGAAATACACTGCTGAGGGGAGCGAGCAGGCAAGGCAGGAGAGGTCACCCGCGCCATGTGGGATTCTCCCACATTTATTACCAATTTCTTTGTCAAGCAGTCAAATGACACTCTTACAGCATGTCCCTCTCCCACACCCCACTGCATTGTGGAGGGTACTACCCACTGTTTCCAGCAGTCCTCCTAGGAAGAGCTCATTTTAAAAAATTCTTTTTGGGGGGCCTCCCTGGTGGCGCAGTGGTTAAGCACTGCCCTGTGGAGCTGTCGGCAGTGGCGAAGTGAGTTTGACACTGGGCAGGGGAGATTCCCATACGGCACAGCAGACCTCTCCTGCCTTGCCCACTGCTCCCTCAGCAGTGTATTTCAGTAGATCTGCCTGTTCTGTCCCCGACTCTGTCTCTGGTGAACCCTCTCGCCGCCCCATGCCTCTGGCTTACACCCCAGCTGGTATGCATAAATAAATCTTTAAAAAAAAAAAACAAAACACATGTGTGGATGGGCCTGCTTTGTCCACTTGAAAGCAGGAACCAGCAGAAAATGTAGCCCCTGATAAGCCTTCAATAAACTGATTGAATAGGTATTGGGTATTTAACTCCTTTAGCCTACTACAGCATTATTCAGTTGGCTATCTCTATTTTGCATTGTATTTTGTTTTTAATTTATTGTGTTATTTTTAATAAATATATATTTTGAAATATTTCAGATTTACAATTAAAGTTACAAAGATAATTCAGTGTTCCCAGATACCTCTAAACCAGCTTCCCCTAATGTGGGGTAGCACAAACTTCCCATTTTTCTGGGACTGTCCTGTATTAGCACCAAAAATACAAAACCCCAAGATTTGATTTTGGTTTGGTTTTAATATTGGGCTCAGTCCTGAACACTAATTGTTTCTGTTCAGGGCAGCTCATATGCAGCTAGGAACCCTGTAACACAGCAAGGTCAGAACACGGTGATTTGATCCCTTTCCTAACAAGGCAATGTTCTGAGTCTTCATAGTCCCAAGATTTAGGAAAGAAAAAAGAAATGAAAGCAAATACCAAAGTGCAGTAAAAGCTACCAAATCCATGTTCCACCTGCTCCAAGAAAATAAATCCCAGAGGTAGAAATAATCTTGGTTTAAAAAAATAATAATAAAAGGCCATTTAAGAAAATGTAACTCCTAAACCTCAAAATCATCTGTCTTGAAAGCTTTAGTACTATCTGGAGTTGGTATCCCCAACCCACTGTTTGTGAGCACCCCTGCCTTCAAGCCTAGGGCTCCTGGCTCCCCCTGAACAAGGGAGAGAGCCTGGGCCTTCAAGTCAGGGAGGCTCAGGGAGTCTCCTGTTTCCCCTTCTCTTGCCTCCATCTTATCTTTGAAAGTCATGATAATATCAGGGCAAATGTCACAATTGAAATTATTAGAAAAGAACCGGAAAGATTTTCAAGACTTCTCTCTTCTCTTTTTTAATAATGAAAACTTTTAAGACAACAAAAGTTATACATTGAGCTTAAACCAAGCAAAATAAATAAATCAAGAAGGAAAAACGAAAGCAAGCAAAATGACTGGCTCACAAATTGTAAACATGGGGTCACTTTTGTGTCCTGAACTGCGGCGTGGGGAAAGCCTCTTCCTCACATATCCCACAGAATATCTCCCTGCCACAAATTCACCATAAATGGTTCCTTTCTGAAGTATCTGACCCAATACCCAGATAGAGTATTTGTAATTGTTAGAAATGCATATTTCTGGGGAAGTACTGAGGTCGATTACTAGGTGTCTGTTCTCAAGTCTTCAGAGGCACAGATTGCTTTCTGAAGTGGGGGGACCTAATGTTCCGCCTGATGTGCCCTCTCCACTTGACAAGAGGGTGTTGACTGAGGTATTGATTAACGTGGGAACATGAACTAGAGGGGAGTGATCTGTCTTTTACTCTGTTCTCTGGGCCCCCCAGGCTTGGTCCTGAGGGAGAAGCCACCTTGATGGTCTGAAAAATAGGAAAAGGGATGTGGTTTTCCCCCAATCTACTCACCACCCCCAGAAGCTGGTCTAACTCTAAAGCAGCTGATCAGAAGAACTCAACATTTACTCAGCAGCCCCAAGTCACAGCCCCAATTCTAAAAGGCTGCAGCCCCAGTTCCTGCTCAATGAAGCTCTGCTACATAAATATTTCCTTTAACAGTTGTAAACTGCCTGCTTTCTAGAGGTTCCTTACTGGTGACCTTACTTTGCTATCCAGCTTCAATACTAATTCAGCAAGAAAGGGAGGGGAGGGATGTCCCAGCCTGAGCCCAAACTGGGCTCAGAGCCAAGATTCAGATCCGTCTGGGCATGTCTGACAGGCTTGCCAAGAGCAGCTCAGCAGAGGGATTGAGGAAACTCATCGAAAATAACATCCTAAGGCAGTGGGTGGGGGGACACATCGCAGGTCTTAGGATCACCAGGGAGACTTTAAAAATTATACGCAAATGCATTCCTCATTCTGATGGTGTGTGTGTGTGTGTGTGTGTGTGTGTGTGTGCGCGCGCGCGCGCGCGCGCGCATACACACACATGGGTCCACACTAGCAAAGAGCACTGCCTTGCCACCAAAACTGGCCCTTGGAGTTAGGGCCATCAGCCAGAGGCACGGATGACTGGTGAGTAGACGGTGTGGCCTCTGAGAGAGTGCCTAAGACTCTGGCAGCAGGCCCCAGGTGGGTAGCTGGGTAAACACCCATGTTTTCTGCACTTCAGGTGCTGCCTGCATTAGGGATTCTTAAACCAGGGACCATGACCTCCAGGAATCCAAAAATAGGCCACAGGGATCCACGAACTCCTCAAAATTACATGACTGGGTATGCATGTTTGTTTTTCTGGAAACAGGCTCTATAAGTTTCTCGGATTCTGAAAAGAGGTGTGCTCCTCAAAAGTTTAAGAAATAGGGCCTCTCTGGTGGCACAAGGGGTTAAGTCTCAGCCTATGAAGCTCTCTGCAGTCACTGCAGCCCCAGAGTCCCAGTGGCGCGGCAGACCTCTCCTGCTTCACCGGCTGCTCCCCTCAGCAGTGTATTTCAATCTGCCTGTTCTGCTCCCCACTCTGTCCTTGGTAAATCCTTTCACACACCCCCAACACCTCTGGCCTACACCCCAGCTCTTGTATGCATAAATAAATAAATCTTTTTTTTAAGAGTTTAAGAAATAGCAACTACAAAAAATAACTGAAGCAAGATAATTTTACAGGATTCCAGGAATGCCATTATGGTAGCTGTGGGCCAAAGCCAGGAAAATGCTAATTTTTTTCCAGTTTCATGATTTATTTTTATCTTGAGATACTACAGACCTGATAAAAACACTGATTATATGAAAATATGAGATTCTATCTATATTTTCAGGCCCTCTCAAGTGTCTCTGCCTCCTCCACAGTCAAAAATCATGGCTCCCTTGCCACAGACTCATGGCTGCCCCTCTCCCAACACTTAACACGCTTGTGTTTCAGATGTGCGTGTCCATACCCCGTATCTTCTACAAACTCTAACCTTTGAGAACAAGCATTGGGTCTTATGCACCTTCATGCCCTCACTATGTCCAACACACCACTTCCTTAGGTATCGCTGGATGAAGGAATTAATAAATCACAAATTCACCCACCTTCCGAAACTTTTTACTCTGTCCACTAAAACCCAGCCCTATTTCCTTGTAAACTGTACATCTTAAATGTATTTTTTATGATCTCTATTGTCATGGGCAGTTGATTAACTTCTTTACACATCATCCGATATTTACCTGCGTTATCTACTTACTGGGTTGTAAACTACTGAGAGGGCAAGGATCGCCTGTAACCCAAACTACATAAACAAACAGGCATCTGAGGAGGAACTCACAGGGCTAACCGAAGTGTTCTGTGCCCTGAACAGCATAGCACACCCGCAATGAAATCTTTCATGAGAATATACGACCCGGAGAGGACAGAGGGTGGAGAAAACAAAACAAATAAAGCAATTGTTAAAGGAGGAACTAAGCAGAAGAGCAAAATCCTGAGGTTATGGAACTGAATAGTGAAGAAGAGATAAACCAAAGAGAGAGCAGCCCAAACCTGTCTGAGGAAGGATCGTGCAAACAAGAAACAGCCCGGGCAGGGGGCCGGGGCCAGGCGACAGTTCACAGCACTGGCATTGGCTCCACGCAGGTGTTACAAGAGCTGCCAGGGTTTTTTTCCAGCCCTATTATCCTTCTTGGTTTGTTCCATATTTGTGTCAGGCTTTTCTTGTGTTCAAAAAACCGACTGCCATTATTATACGTAAAATGATGTTAATGAGATCCTTTTACGTAGTAAGCCTGCTTCCAGAGTAGAACACAGGCAGAGCAGAGTATTTTTAAACTGATCTGAGCACATCTCTGCTTTTCAGAGGGAGGTATGCACAGAGACAAGGCAGCAGATTTCTCCTTTTTTTTACTCCTTTTCTTTTCAGTTTCACATTTGCTTCCTTACACATCTACCCACATGTATACGCACCCTTAAGTTCTCAACAATCAGAGTTCCTAGAGGATTGTGTGATCTTGCTGACCGGTAAAGTTCAACAACTGAATTGTGTTATAGTGTGATTATTCTGGGGATGTTTATTAACTGACCATAGGCAGTCATAAATGTCAGATCAGACAAGGGCCAAACTTGGGAAATAGCAAGTAGTGGAAGGCAGCAACATGGTAGCTTAGCTAGTTATTCTAAATTAACTAACCCTACCACATAGGACCCAGAAGTAACTTGAGGGTAAAAGCAGTTAGTTAATTAGATAAGCTCACCATTACTCATTTAGCTTATCAGAAGCCTAAAGTATTCATTCATCACTTAGCAGCATATGCACAGCCCCCATGTGTGGGATCCATCACTAAACAGAACAAAAACTCCTGCCCTGTGAAAGTTTACATCCAGACAGAAAGATAGTTTTGTATCTTCTCTAGGTCTAAACTCTTGGAGTTCTTTATCTTGCTTATCTCTGTTATTTGCTTCTTTGGACCTAAAATGAGTTTGTTTTCAGCCCCTTAAGTCTTTGGAGAAGCAATGTCTCTGCATTTCTAAGGCCCAGAACCAACCAGACCCTCTCCCATATGCACACACAGGGATTAAATAGGACATTTCCCTCATACCCTCAGCCTGCATCTCCTTAAGGTTCTGGCCATTGACCATCTGTGATTTTTGAGTGAGATGCCCAAGACAGAGCTTGGAGAAAATAGGAGACATCATCCAGTTTGGCCCACTAACTTTTCAGAGGTGGAGACTAAGACCCAGAGAAGCTAAGTGACTTGTCAGTGTCACATGGAAGGACCTGGGTTTATCTCCAAGCCTTTCTCCTAGCCCAGTACTTCCCCATAATATCTTAAGTGGTGCACCCGTTGGGATCTAACAGACCTAAGAGCAAAGAGGGGCTACAGAACAGAAGTGTAGCAGGACTTATGGTCACAGAAGGCTCACCCTTGAAAGTAATGCTAAGGAAGGCTGAAAATATCATTAGGCCTGCAATCCACCCTAGGCTAAGTGTTTGGGTACCTCAGTAGCGCATCCTCTCTATCACCCCAAATGGGATTAAAGCAACAGGAACAGGAGTTGGGTGTCCTGAAGTTTGCTGTGGCAACAGGCCAAACTATATAGATAGTTAAATTACAGTGTTTAAAATCCGTGTTCCATAAACTAATCCATTTACATCTTTTTACCACTGTTTTCTCAGATCCTAAACCCAGGTCCTTCCATGTGACACTGACAAGTCACTTAGCTTCTCTGGGTCTTAGTCTCCACCTCTGAAAAGTTAGTGGGCCAAACTGGATGATCTCTCCTATTTTCTCCAAGCTCTGTCCTGGGCGTCTCACTCAAAAATCACAGATGGTCAATGGCCAGAACCTTAAGGAGATGCAGGCTGAGGGTATGAGGGAAATGTCCTATTTAATCCCTGTGTGTGCATATGGGAGAGGGTCTGGTTGGTTCTGGGCCTTAGAAATGCAGAGACATTGCTTCTCCAAAGGCTTAAGGGGCTGAGAACAAACTTGTTTTGGGTCCAAAGAAGAAAATAACAGAGATAATTTCTCAATTTTGAAAGAGTCCAGTGTTCTCACAGCTGGGCTATACTAAACTAGGGGGAAAGAGAATTTTTCAAGATCTCATTCAATATTGGGACTAGGAACCACTGCCTGAGGCAACAGGGGCAATGAATAAGAGACAGAAAGCCAAGCCCCAAGAAGCTTGAGCTTGCTTCCTATGGGAGATGTTCTTTTAAAGCCCCTTCACTTTTGAAACTTCAGGAAGAAACCAATAACCCAAGGCACCTATGCATAATCATTAGTTTTTAACAGTCCTTACTACAATTAGCTGTTAAGTAACAACATGGATTTGGAATCAGAAAACCTAAATTTGCCTTGTACTCAGGTTTATGACTTGGGCAAAATCCCTAACTTCCCTGAGCTTTGGTCTCTCCACCCATTAGAGGAGACAATAAAACCTGTCTCATCTTCCTCTCTAGTTGTGAAAATTAAATGACAAAGTGTATGGACATTTTTTATAAACTGTGAAACACTGTAAATTTTTAATAAGCATTATCAATTTAAATTTAATTTAAAGACTTTCCTAGTTAAACTCAACCTTAAATTTAGTAACAATATGAATTTGAAACTCAGCTTTGGGGGTGATGTTGGCGGGCGGGGGGGGGTTTACATGTTACCAGTATCAATATATTAAAATTCAAAGAAACAAGACAAATGCCTACAGTTATAATTATATAAAGATATTTTTGCTTTCTTTCCTTTTTCAACAAAACATATCATTTCTTTCCCTTATCATGAAAAAGTTTTAAAAAGCTCACTGGACTGAGTCTTTTAATATATACTTTATGGAGCAGATAAGATATTGCTTACTCAATAGCTGAGTACTGGGCAGATGAGAATCAGTGTTAGTTGCACAGCCTCGCACAGGGCTCACGCTTGACAGCTGGGAAAACCTTGTTCCTTTAGATCCTATACTTTCATTTTCCACCATGAAAATATCTGTTACTTGATCCCAAATTGTATGAAGCCCTTCTTTGCTAAGATGAGCAAAGCTTTGCCACTTTTGGTACCTCTGATCCCAAACTGAATCTACAGATTAGGCTGCCCAGGCAAGGTGACTGACGAGGCAGATATTTATGAGGCGCACACAAGTGAGGGATGCCCTTACGATCCAATAATTCTTAAATCCACATCTGTCGACCTCCAGGGCATAATTAACATTATTTCATTTTATTTTAAAAATGGCACCGTGTACAAGACTTGCCCTTAGGTGTTAGTAGAGAAAGTGAGCACATCGTAACAAATAAAATATTACAGAACAACAACGAGAAGCGTCAACTAATTAAAAATAAGAACCCATAAAATGGTCTTATTGCCAGGCCACTAAGTAGGAGCAACACTGCTAAGAAAGGGTTGTGTCAGAAGGAAGAGACTTTTCTTTGGCAGCGTGAGAGAAGTACAAGTTGGTACAGGGAAGAAGGATAGGAGGAGGAAAACAGCAAGCTCCATAAGAGCATGTTCAATTCCCAGCAGGCGCACGAAAAGTCCATGAGTCCAAGTCCTGTGCCCCCCTGCCCGGAGTGAGACCACAGTTAGGTAGGGCCGCATTTGCTTTCTGGAAATGTGTAGTCTAACTTTAGATCACTGGCTGATTTAAATCTCTTTCCTCCCAGACTTAGACCTGATGTCATCTCCCTCATTTTCCCAAATACAAGTTCTATATTATTTTAAAACTTAAATAAAACTTAATCTGCTCCAGATATATATATTATGATACTAACTAAAAATATATAATTGTGCACGTACACACACGTACACTCAAGCACTTCCACAAATATGTCTGTGAACTTCAGACCCTTCCACAGATGTGACAATATGGGAAGAATAATTAATCTACAAGCCAAAATACAAAGTCCATTTAGGCATCCTTAAAATAAGAGTGTACTCTAATTTTTCTTTTAGCCTCTACAAAGTTTTGCATTGCTATCAAAATATTTTTGGAAATTCTGTAATGTTTCTCCTCTTCCCTTGCCTCTTATTTCTGGCAAGGACTAAACCCCAAAATATCTTTCCTCTGGGACTCTGAAATAACTGTCCCAACGCAGCTGCCAGTGCTATAGCTGTTCAGAGATTTGGGACAGTTTTGCAAGGAAGGCCACTTGCAATTTTAATTGTTTGAGTTGAAATCCCCACCTTCCAAGATGCTCAAAGAACAGGTGAGTGAGGGGAGGGTTTAAATCTTCCTGGATTCTCTCTTTTTGTTCCTGACTATCTGCTGTTTCACTTCTGTTTCTTCTCCGGTGCTTTCATCAGCACCCATCCTTCCTCTGGGTTTCAGTTTAGATGTAAATAAAGTCTGCCAGCCACTCCCTCTCCTACCACCCCCACTCCCAGGGCGCTGAAGTTGTATTTCTCCTCTGCTGACTTTCCAAAAGCTCCCTTACTAGAATAATGCCACAAAACTGGGTTCTTTGTGCACAGAACCCCTCCCTCAAGTATAGAACAAGTTAGGGGGTGTATCTGTTAGAGTGAGAGAGGACAAAAAGCCGCCCTCCCCCTCCCCCAGCAAGCACAGCTGCCTGACTGGCTCAAACTGAGGGGCTTCCTAGTAGATGAGGGAGGTTGGGTGGGTTGTTTAGCAGCAATGGCCTGGTCTGTGCTGGTGCCCAGGCTACTCCCCTTCATTTCAGTATCTCCAACCCTGGCTGAGCCTCAGAATCGCCTGGGAATTGTTCAACAAAATACTATTGTCAAAAAAAAACCCTCCGCCTTTGTCCAGGCTCCTTGAACTAAATCTCTGAACCTGGGCATCACAAAATTTTAACAGCTCCCAGATGAGTCCATTGTGTGTCAGGGTTAAGAACCACTGATAAAGATTCTGCTGGGGGAAGTTATCCAACCCTGCGCTAACTCCCTTCCTTCCAAATACACCCCAGGAGATTCCTCTGCCTGTTCTCACACCAAAGATTTCTGGGAGCCAGGAAATGAAGCGCAGTGGCCTAGGGGATGCAGTTTAGTTCTAGAAGGGAAGAGGGCGGGACAGAGAGGTGGTGCCAAGGTGGGGAGGCTAGACCGGGGAGTCCCCTGCCCTTGAGGGCGCACAGCTGTCTGTCTCCTCCCCTCAGGGCCAGATCCCCTTAGAACTTAGCAGAGGAGATCCTTTGAACTCCAGCCACAGATGCTCAGTTTCTTTCCTGCTGAGTGGGAGGGGGGAAGCTAAGTCTTGGGGACGCTGGAGACTCAGCAACTGTGTCTAGCACTCTGGGGAGATGAACATTATCCCCATCAGCAGAGGACAATTTAAAAATTAAGTCAGATCTATGTTGAAAGGGTTAGGATACAATCACAAGTATGGTTTTACATGCAGATCACAGCTGGAGAGACACGCAGCTGCTACCGTCACGCAGTCCAGCCTGGTCACAGGAAGGCTGGGAAATCAGCAGGCCAGGGGGAACGTGACTTCTGAAGCCCCAAACCACTACAGGCCCTTCAAACCCTCCAGTTGATCACCAAACACTTAGGAAAGAATAAGGAGCCCTCCGCCCTCCCCACTTTCGAGCCCAGAGTTCTAATGAACCCCAGGAGTCCCAAACACCCCTGGTTGCTTAGGCAACTGGTGGGCACCATCCAACTCTTCTGGGCCCATGATTCTGCTGGAAGAGGGGCCTTCCCTGCTGCTCAGCTTTTGCTCAGAGATTCTTGGCTCTCTGCCTGCCTTCCTCTGGCACGTTTTCTGTTGCTCTTAGGTTCTTGGCTTGTTCTATTCAGCAAGGAGAAGGCCTCCCTGCCTTCCACACCAACCCCCATCTTTCTTCTCTCTCTTTCCCTCCAGATGTCTCAGAGTTTATGTGGGAGAGCATGTTCTTACAGCTTATTAAATAGCATTTTTTAATTAAAATTTCATCAATTTACAGTATTTCTTAAATTAAATAGACTTTCAAAGTCATGCCTTCCCCTGCAGCCTTCGGAGTCCACTGTCTCCAGGTGGTGTGTGAAGGTGACTGAACAGGAGGGAGTGACTATTTTGCATTCTCTGGATCGAGTTGTTCAATGTTTCTGGTTTTCCCCTGGTAGGGTTCTGATTTGTGAGCATCCCAAACTCAGGTCCTTGCCCTCAGAAGCAACATGAAGAGCAGGCGTAACGCAGGTATATGATGTGCATGAGTTCTAACTACAAAGAATCGAGGGTTTTATATTTTCTCATTCAGTTAAAACCCTCCCCATTCACACAATCTGGGTGCTTCCCACTTAGTGAAGCTCTGACTTGGAATTTGGGGCGTGTTTCTTATTTTTCTTTCCAGAGCAAGTCAAACAAAGGCCAAGAAAAGTCAAAAAGCTCTCTGACAATGAACCACCAGAGTCCTGCTGAGCTGTGCCCACCAGCAAACCAACCTGTGGCCACATGTGCTAGCCATCCCCACAGCTGCCCAGGCATCCAGCCTAACTCCCTTGGGGCTGGAGACGAGCCTTGTTAAAGCTATGGCATAATAGTTCACACGGGTACCTCCTTTAAGAATGGTGGTGGTTGTTGCAGTTGTTTTTTTTTTTTTAGTAAAATGAAACCTACCACGTTTGCTTTCTAATCCAATTGTGAGATCTGAACACCAAGTGTGATTAGATTTCACACTCATCAGAGTGATCACACATAAGTCAGGGGAGGAGGAGTGCCTAGAGGCAGAATCTCCTAGGGAGGGACTGGCAGGAAACTAGCTGCCTGGAACAAACACCACTTCTGCAGGGGGTTCTTGCCCTGTTTCATTTTTAGAAACCAGAAAAACATGAAATGTAAAAAAGGGCTGTGGTTCTAGCCATCCCACTCATCCTGGCCCCAGGCAAAACTAGGAAATGGGCCAAGAAGGTCAGGCCAGGCTACCAGCCCTTCCTTATCAGCCCCTATGAAAGTCAAGGACCCACTCAGGGACACCTTACTCTCTGGCCAAGAAGCTCAAGGGCATTCTAGAAATCTCTGTATAAAGGACAGAAGAGCAGAAAAATCAGAGAAGTATGTTAATCAATATAATCATTATCATTATCACCATAATAAAAATAATAAATGTCCATTAGGGTTCTTATCCTGGTTCTGCTACTTAGAGTCTTTGTGACCTTGGGCAAGTAATTTAACCTCTCTGTTCAACTGTAAGAGGCTGACAATGAGGCATCCTGTCTTTGACCCAGGGTTGTCATAAGAATCACCTTAGAACATGTGGAAGATTTTTTTTGAAAACTATAAATTTAACTTGTAACCTGTTAGAATATTTATTCTTTTGAAAACTATTTAATATCAGGAAATACTTGAAACAGGATACCAAACCTAAATATTATACCTAATCAATACTGTCTGGTTATCTATTGATAGCTAAATATACAAGGTTTGGTGAGTGCAGCCATTAGACTATATTTTTCTTATAATATTCCAAATTATTACTGGGGATAGCCTCACTGCATAAAATCAGTTATCCTGGCCCTTGCTAAAGTGGGTGCCTATCTAGTGACATAGTATGGTTTCAAAGGTCCCTAAGTTATGCTCTGCACAACTGTGAGTGGTTGGTGCAAATCTTTAACTACACCACATAAAAATTTTATCTATTCTTGTTGAATGCCGCAATCTCCATGATTTGTGAGTACGCTGCTCAAAGAGTTCAGAAAAACATTTCCCTCTAGCTCCAGCTGGCAAGATGACAAGACTGAAAAACACATTTCCTGGTTCTCTTTCTTCCCCCAATTGGGATGGATGACCCTAATTCTCACCACCCCATTTCCTTAAGCCATTAGCAGTGATTGAATCTCTGCCCATCCCAATGAGCCCATACAGATGATTTTAATGCACAGCAGCACCCGTAATAGAGAGAACTATGTTGTGAAACTTCAAATTTACTTTTAATTCCATCTCTGACAGGCCAAATTGAAGTCATGGGTTGTGCTTTGCTATGGCCACTTACCACTGACTGGAAATTCAAGCACCCTCCAGTTTGTAAAAGTGTCCCTCTCTCATTAGCTTCAGATCATATAGAGGCATCTCCACGTCTGTCTTGATGGCTTTCAGAGCAAAGATAGGGTTCCTCTTGATGAGGAGGTGATTTAGAGAGGACAGCCAGAAGCCAGTATCCCTGAGAAATTTGGGGTCCAATAGAAAGCAATGATGAGACAGCTAAGTGTCCTTTTACTGCACATACATTCACTACACACCTGTTTGTACTGTGGAGGGAGGAATGGCATGAGACACATAAAAACATTAAATCAACATCCACTTGTTCTTCAATGATCTAAGACCGTTTACCTGCTGTAAGGTTTCAGAGAAGAAAAAATGGTAGCACCGCCACCATTGACTACTATCTATGTTGTCACACAAACCTGAGGGTGCTATGATCCCTATGGTACAGAAGAAGTGATAGTGAATGAGAAGTTAGGAAATGGCTACAGGTAGTCAATTAGGAACAGGGTGCCCCAAGCCCCTTTATCAATCTGAAGAGTCAGTGGGAACCAGGAGGGCACCCCCCACCCAAGCCCAGGTATCTCAAATCCATTTATCAAACTGAAAGGGGAACAACCAATGGGAATCAGAGTCCCCCCCAAACCAATTGAAAAATGGAATGTTCAGAACATTAACACAATAGCACTATGCTAAAGCAACAGACCAAAGCTAGTTTTCGGAAGACAAGCAGGCAACATGGAAACCAGTGGACCTCAGTAACCTAGGAGATGCCACAGGATCCAACCAGTCAGCTAGTGACATGACATGGAGACACCCAATGACTGAACCCCCACTCCTTGCCCACTATACTTACACAAACTCCTGCTTTTTTGGTCCCTCGGTGGCTACGCACTCCCCTTTCTGCTCAGAGAGTTTTCCTACTCTTCTTATCTATCAATAAATCTCTTGCTTTGCTGCCTGACTTTGACCTTGATGTTGAGTTCAGTATATGGTAGGAGTTCAATATCGAATGAATGAATGAATCACATTATAAACAAGGGCAATGACATGGGTATACAGATGGAGAGCACGAGCTGAAAAAGAAAAAAGGAAAATGCAAACATGAAGGGGAAAGAGCAAGGAGATCAGCTAGGAAGACAGTGTCCCTTGAGGCAAAGGGCAGGGTTTGAGGTCTTCGGAGCCAGTAGAAGCATTTGGTGGAAGGCTGAAAATTCTAGGATGAGGAGTTCAGATTTAGTTCAACACACTGTTTTAAAATTAATCCCCAGAGAGGGGCCTGATAAGGTGAATGGCATGATTTACAAGGATTTATCTGACTGGTGAGCAGGAGGGGCTGGAGGTTGAGGAACCAGAGACAGTGAGTCCAACAGATGACTGTCTCCATCAGGAGGGAGCCTGGGGAAGTCACTACAGAAGACCTGGGAGCTCTGTGGGGAGCAGGGGAGGTGTGGGTAGGGGTGGGCACACACTGGTCTCAAGTACAGAGACAAGGGAGTTAGACATACCATCCTGATGAAATTGTTTCTGGTAAGTGGAACAAGCAAGGCAGGGAAACAAGCAAGTTCTCTCTGAGGCAAGTATGCTCTAGATATGAAGACACTTTGAAAATATTCAGCCCTGCCACATAAATAATTGCTTTTTAGAATCTTTTTAAAGTACTGGTCTGACCAAGTGACTGCAAGTACTTTTAATAATCTTCCTCGGCCTGAGATTTTTTTCACCGGTAAGTCTTCCAATTGGAGTCTTTCTTTTGTCAAACTTAGGTGGAGCCTCTTGTTAATAAGAACCAAGAACCATAGGTAGCCACTATTATAGAAACTTGCCCAGCCAGATAGCCACCTTGCTGAGAACAAGGGCAGAATCTTCTCCTTTCGGGGAGGGGAGAGCTCACAGTGGGCTCGGCACTGGTAGACAGAAATGAATGCTTCACAAACTCATGCTGGCTTGACTTCTGGGAAACTGAGAGAGCTTTCGTCTCACGTCTTGCACAGAGTCGATGCTTAGCTGCGTCTAGCAAATGCTCAGAGTGTGACTGGAGTGACGAGCGCTTGTGGCTGACACAGTACTCTGGCTAGACTTTGATCACACCCCCACACAGGGGTTTTGCCTTGAAGAAACACACCTTGGGGTTCTTAGATGTTGGTAGTGTTCTAGGAACAGAAGAGGGCTTGACAGTGCAATAGATAGATCATTCAATGAGTATTTACTGTGTGTCTACTATAGAGCAGGCACTACTATGGCACGAAAATGTTTCAGTGAACAACACAGGTAACTCTGCTTCTGTGAAGGTTATCTTCTAGTAGGAGAAGATGGATAATAAACAATAAGTCTAACAAATAAGTAAGATAGTACTTGGAAAGTGCTAGGTGCTATGGAGAAAAGAAAATGGGTAGAACTTGGGAGTTTCAAATAAGGTGGTCAAGGTGGGCTTCACTGAGATGGTGACATTGACCAGAGACCGGAAGGAGATAATTGTCTGTGTTGTTCGCCAACTACAATACTTAAATCTAAAGTTGTTCTTACAACGTGGAACTGAAGGTAAAAACAATGCATCAGCTTACATCTTACATAAACAGAATCCAGGACTTGTCCTTTTATTTTGTAGTGAGTCAGACACATAGCTTACACACTTGCATTTTAGCAACAAAACCATTTGAAAACTTTGTTTTCTGGAGCAGGATATATTAAAATACCATATCAAAAATACTTTCTCTGTAACAAAGCTCTCTTTAAAATTCTGGCCCTGTCAGTGCCCCCCTCTCTTTCAGGGACTATTCTTTCTCTGAAGATACATAACAACTAATCTTTTATCAAGGTTAAAAACAGAAACTAAATTTTTGTAGGAGATAATTTTTGTAGGAGATAATTAGTAGTCAACAGCAAGTCTTAATTCAGTGGGATCTGAATGAGTTGTCGAAACTCCCTTTGCCAAACAGACACTTAGCCTGGATGCACTCAGTTATCAGTCTTTGTTGCCCAGTTTGTACCATACTGACGGCTTTTAGGAGGAAGAGAGAGACTGGACATTATGTGTTGGCTTAATTTGATAATCTGTGTAACCAGTGATAACAATATGCACATAAATGTTATGTGCATGCTGTTAAAATCGTAGTCCCCATTCTAGATTCTAAGTTATTAAAATAGGCTTATTTTCAAGACTTACAGATTTCAAATGTCTCGCAAACCTAGAAAATGTTCTTACTGATTAGCCAGTCAGGGGGTTGGTATTGGACAGAACCAGTCTAGAGAAAGTTCCCAGAGGGAGCTTTCAACATCCCTAAAACACAACACGAATACGTGACTGAGAAATGAGAACGTTCATAGCGTGTGTCCCCGACGCAGTAGAACCAGGCCTTAAGGGATGATCCCAGCCACTAAATCGCTCTGCCCAGAGATTCACTGTTGATGCCACGACCACAGGCTGCCTCCTGCTTGTGCGCCTCTGAGATCTCGCATGTCTTCACTTTTGACCTTGCTCAAAGCAGCTCAGCATTCCCCGACTCTCAGCTGCCAAGACCAGAGCGCGTGGCCAAAACACTTCTGAATACGTGTGAAAGGAGCTCAACTTCTGCTTTTGGGTAATTGAGTAACAGTTGCTCTATTTCCTTTTCTTTTGCACAGAACATTTGCACAGAAATACACACCAACAAGTAATGTTTTTTTGCCAAAAACTAAGAGATGATAATCAACTAAACTATGCCAGACATTTACATAATGCCAGACATTTACATGCCCTTGCTGGGCATATCTGGCACTGTGTCGTGAGCCCTTGTAGAGGAGAAATAACAAAGAACTTAAGGGACAAAAAAATTATCTTTAAAGGGGAAAAAAAAGCATAGTTTAATTATAGTTAGATCTGTAAGAAACACTTCCTACTTCATGCAAAAATGCTTCAGACTCCTGGGTACATTATCAGGTTAATGTGGAATACATCTGTTTTATTTTCTCCAATCTTTTGCCAGATGCTCAACCCCAAGACTTATTCTAGAACCAATAGATGTATTCTGTTGAAGCACAATGAGAAAATGGATGCTATGTCTGACATATAAACACTTTCCCTGTGCACTACCCATTCTTGAGGCTTCATTCATGACTTTGTACACGACCAGCACCCTGTATCTCATTACAACCTCACCCAGCCCCTATGGTGCCTATGAATTACCTGACAACATGAAGTGATTTGCTCAAGATCCAGTAACAGGTGTCAGCACCAGAACTAGAACTCCCCACTGCCAGGTCAGCGCTCTTTGTCAAAGGTTACAAGAATAATTCACAAACGGTGAAAGGATTTCCTGTTTTCCCACTTCAGCAACACCCAGCTTCCCTACCCTCTCCAACCTCCACCCCCTTACCCCCCCCACCCTCCGCAGAGTGGGGGCCTCAGACACAGTGGGAACATCTGTCTGTTCTGATGTCTGTTTGTATCCCATGTCTCTTCTATACCATTTGATGGTTGAGTGCTGTTTATCTTAGATGCAAGGCTGGTATTTAAATATATAACCACTGAAACAGCTTAGGCATGTCGCCTTACTGCTGTATCAAAAACCTGAAGGCTATCCCTTAGCCTACCTCCCACAATAGACCCCTTTAGCTACCCCCTACCCTATCTCCCACAATAGACCCCCTCCCCCACAGGTTTGTGGGGAGATCAGAGGGTCCCAGGAAGTACTGCTTAGAGGCAGCCTCTGAATGGAAACTTTTAAAAAATCCAGTCTGGCATTTGTGTGCTATGCATACAATGCTTCTGATTTAATAGTCATTCACAGATACTAATTACTTAGCAGGTACAGAACCCTATGGGAAAATCAAACATGTCCTCACATCCTACCTTATTTCCTGGTAGAATAGGTAAGAAGTATACATCAATATTTTAATGTTTTAAGACTGGCCCCCAGGAAAAATGAGTAGGGCAGTTGACTCAAAAAAAGAGGGAGCTTTTCTGGTTGTAGATCTTAGAAGCCTTCCCAGGGGGCTCATTTTAGCTCTGACTTTTATTTTATTTATTTTTTTTTAAGATTTTTTTTTTATTTATACATACAAGCTGGGGTACAGGCCAGAGGCGTGGGGCAGCGAGAGGGTTCACCAGAGACAGAGCGGGTAGCAGAACAGGCAGATCAGAAATACACTGCTGAGGGGAGCAGCGGGCGAGGCAGGAGAGGTCTGCCGCGCCATGTGGGATTCTCCCTGGCCGGGGCCATGTGGGATTCTCCCTGGCCGGGCGTCGAACTCGCGTCGCCGCTGCCGACAGCTCCACAGCGCAGCAATTAACCGCTGCGCCTCCAGGGAGGCCCCAGCTCTGACTTTTAATGGACAGAGAGGATTTGGTGAGTAGGAGCTCAAAGGGAGGAGCATTCCAAGCTGCAGGAAAAAGATAAGCAGTGCACATAGGTAAGAAATGGTAGGGCACCTTGCATTTCTTCTATCAAAAAATGGGCAAAAGACCTAAAAAGACACTTCTCCAAAGAAGAAAAGCGAATGACCAACAGGCATATGAAAAAATGTTCAACATCACTAATAATCAGGGAAATGCAAATCAAAACCACAATGAGATACCACCTCATTCCATTGAGAATGGCACACATTAAAAAAACAGGCAACAGGGCCTCCCTGGTGGTGCAGCGGTTAAGCGCTGCACTGTGGACCATGATGCGAGTTCAACGCCCAGCGGGGGAGAATCCCACATGGTGCGGCAGACCTCTCCTGCCTCGCTCGCTGCTCCCCTCAGCAGTGTATTTCTGATCTGCCTGTTCTGCTCCCCACTCTGTCTCTGGTGCGCCCTCTCGCCACCCCACTTCTCTGGCCTGTACCCCAGCTTGTATGTATAAATAAATCTTTAAAAAAAAAAAACAGGCAACAACAAATGCTGGTGAGGATGTGGAGAAAAAGGAACTCTCCTACACCACTGGTGGGAATGCAAACTGGTCCAACCACTGTGGAAAGCTGTATGGTAATTCCTCAAACTGCTAAAAATGGACCCAGTAATACCACTCCTGAAAATCCAAAGGACACAAAAACACTAATCCAAAAGGATACATGCACCTATATGTTTATTGCAGCACTGTTTACAATAGCTAAGGTATGGAAGCAACCCAGATGCCCAAAAATAGATGATTGGATCAAGAAGATGTGGTACATATACACAATGGAATACTATTCAGCATTCAAAAAAGATAAACACATGCAATTCTCAGCAACATGGATGGAGTTAGAAGGGATCATGCTCAGCGAAATAAGACAGAAAGAAGGAGAAAAATATCAAATGGTTTCACTTATAACAGGAATCTAGAGATACAAAATAAAAGCAAGATATTCAGCGAAGGAGGGGTAGGATAAGGGTTCAAAATAGGGGAGGGGGAGCACAAGGGACTGCGGTGGTGGTTCACGGGTGAATCGGTGGTGGGTAACCCACGGGGAATACATTACAATGTAAAAGATACAAATAATGATAAATTAAAAAAAAAAAGAAATGGTAGGGCAGTCAAGGCAACAGCTGTCCTGCCTGTCCTGCCTGGCTGGAGGCCACAGGTGGTGCCTGTGCAGGCAGTGGGCAGCAGCAGGCAAGGGAGCTTCGGCTCTCAGTCGGTGCTCTCTGGCTTCAGGGCACATATTCCCTGCCAGCTGTCTCAGTTCTAAGATGGCCAGGTATCCCCTCCTCCTTTGTTCTGACCATAGTAGAGAACAAGCAGGCATCCAAATGGTCTAAGGGATCATATGACCTTGCCTGGCTCTAAAGGGAAGGGAAGAACTGGCTGTTGAACCTGCCCCTGGAATCACTGCTGGGAACAGGATGCGTTCTCCCAGCCTGCTTGGAGGCAGCCCAGAGCCAAGTCTGGCTTTAGTCCAGTCTGGTTCCAGAGCCAGAAGGGAGTTTACAGCCCTTGGGCGGTGGGTGCTCCCTGGTTCCTAGCACAATAAGGCTGGAGGTGGGAAAGGGGAGGGCTGGTCCAAGGCAGATCTAAAATAGGAGTAGGCAGAGAACATGGAGACGTCATTTAAGAAGAATGATCAATTTGCAGAGTCTGGGTAGACAAAACTGGGAGAGAAAAAAAAAGTTGTCTGTGTTATCTCCTATAAGGTCCTGCATTATTTTAGTTCAACAGCAGAAACAACATGCTGATTGAAAAGAGAATGGGCTCTGGAGTTCCTCCAATCTAGTCCAAGGCCCTTCCTTACAGTTCCTGTTTACCTAGCAATGAAGCATTGGCAGGGAGGATTCATAAATGTCAAGATGGGTTCAAACCATCAAGATGTCTAGGGGAAGGGAAGATAGTGGGTAATTATTTGCCAGAATTTCTTTGTCATAATACAAGAAAGCTGATGTTCTGTTCAAGATTGGTAGAGTCTCCACCAGAAATATTTGTAGAGCAACGCAGACAAGGCAACTAGTTACCCTTGTCTGACAGATGCATTCCCTGAGATCAGCCAACTCCCTCTGTTCTTATTCTACACCCAACAATCTGCTTTTTGATCTGCAACCCAGTTTCCTGAGTGGACTTGCCTTAGCGCATCCTGTATACATAACCAGGTCCAGTTTTCAAACAAAGCCTTTCTCATATTGCATTGTTTTTCAGATTAGAGAATTTAATCATATTCTCAGAGGTCCATGAGTTCTTTAGCATAGTTTTAAAAATTTGTGTTTTAACTTAAAATAATAGAAAAATTTTAACAAAACATCGCACGGGGATCACCACCTTTTTTTTTTTTTAAGAGTAATGCTATGTAATAATCAATGCTCAGAATGGATTAACATTTATGATCTTATTTTGGTCAGGTGATCTCTTAAATTCTCTTAATACAAGTATGAATGCAATGTTTCTCAAACTGAGTTTATTCAAGAGCATAAATTTTCTAGCCTGAGAAATACTTCATGTAAGTAATAGGATATGCTGATTTATACATCAGTCCCTTATAAGTCTGACTCTGATAAATTTCCAGTAATCACTTTGAGTAATTACTGGATTTGTAAAGCTGAGGATCAGATCTGTGGTATCTCTACTAATATATTGCTGGTCAATGAAGCGGTTAATGAATGGTCTCTCCTGAAAAGCTCTGCTCTTTTGTACACAACAGATGAATTATGATTGGCTAATCAGACAAACTAATCTTGGATTTGAAATTGAAGACTTTGTGGTCTGGTCCGATTCCATAATCTCTGCCCACACATTTACCTGTAAAATACAGTTGATACCACCACCGCCACCGGAGATATGGTGTGGTGCTAATAATTTCAAACTTTCTGTTAGGCCGAATCCATCTGGGCCTGCTCCAGACGCAGTAATCTAAGGGGCTTGCAAATGGCCAAAAGATCATCAGTTCAATGAGATGGGAGAAGCATGAGAGAAAATAACATTTTGGGAAGTCATGCCAGAGGTCTGGAGACCATACTGGTGGGACTCTGGAAAGTATTGCCTCTGAGACACTGCCCAGAGTCCGGGTCAGAGTAGCAGTAAGCATGTTTTGGATGCAAGTAACAAAGGAAGCTCATTGGCTCTCGTCACTCAAAGTGGGTAAGGTAGATTAGGCTTTAGGTTGGAATCTCAGCACCTCCCTCAGGACAATTTCCTTCTGCCCTGCCAAACCTCGCCTTGGCCCCACACTCCGCACCAGGCTGGCTCTTCAAGCAGGCTGGCTGGTGGCTGGCAACTTTGGGACCGCACGCTTTCTCCTTTGGGGATGCTTTTCTGTTCAGCGTTCCAAGCAAGAAATATTCCAAGATTTACTGTGAAGAATCCTCCTTGACCCCTATCTTCTCTCACATTCCACAGTCCGTGTGTCATAGTACTGTCAGGTCTAGCGCCTAAACATATCCAGGATCTAACCACCTCTCACCGTTTCCACTGCTCCCACCATGCTCAGCCATCAGCACCTGCCTGGGTCTCTGCAGTCACCTCGTAACTTGGTGAGTGATAAGCTAAAAAGTCAGACCATGTCACTGCACCCTGTAAGGGCAGGTCTGGCTCCTCTGTACACCTTCTGACTTCACCCGTTCCTTTCCCCCACACTGGTCTTCTGTCCCTGTTAAGATGTCAGGCACGCTCATCTTCTGCCAGGAGGATTCACACTTGCTGTCCCCTCTGCCTGGGACACTGCTCTGGAGAACTGTATGATACACTCTTTGATCACTGTCAGTGAGGCCTGCCCAGAACACCCCATTTAAAATTCAGTGTCCACAGACTGCAATCACAACCCCCCTACCTTGATATTTTTTTCCATAATACTGCTCATAATGTAATTGTTGATTTATTGACTGTTTCCTTCCAGTTAGAATGTAAGGGATTTGTGTTTATTTATTTCACTACTGTATCCACAGGCCCTAGAAGAGCATTTGGCTCATAGCAGGTTTTCAAAAACTTTCATTGCACAAATGAATGAATGAATGAACTGGTTTGGGAGCCACAATCTACTTCTGAACTCTTGGAGATGAGGAGAGCCTAGTCCTTAAATCTAGGAGTAGGATCTACCAAAGCTAGACCAAGCTGGGTGTCCCCAGAGCCTGGAACTTAAATACTCTAAGACAGAAATTGTAAGGACTCAACAGATAATCAATGAGTATAACAGCACTTGTGGTGCTTAATTAATTATTGTTCCATCCCACCATGGACTTATACATTAAAACCTTTTACATCAAAATATGCGTTCTTCCTTTCAACAGCCCCCAGGTGATTCTTCTGTTCACTAAAACTGAGAATAGTCTGGGACAGTGTGTAAATGCTCGGTAGGACAACCCAGGTGTGCTGTGAGACATAGCTGGAGTAAGATAGAGAACTGAAATATAATAAGTGGCAGCGACCTAGCAGAAGAAAGGACTTATAAACAGAAAAAAAAATTTTTTTGGATTTAGGAAAAGGAAACTCAAAGCCTAAAATTTGGGGAGTGTTTTTCCGGTTCCAGCCAAGAGGTAAAGACTAGATTGAGGGACTACAAACAACGTGATGGGCTCATGAGGTAACAGTCAAGCTCCACAGCGTGAAAAATTCTATAAAACGACCTTTACTCACTTGTCTGCGCTTCCACTAAAAAGCACCACTCTCTGGGTGGCTTAAAAGATATATTGTCTTGGGGGCCTCCCTGGTGGCACAAGGGGTTAATTCTCAGCACAGTGAAGCTATCAGAGCCACCACCGCATGAGCTCAATCCCTGGCCAGGGAGCTTCCCACGTGATGCAGCAGACCTCTCCTATCTTGCCTGCTGCTCCCCTCAGCAGTGTGCTTCAGTCAATCCGCCTGTTCTCCCCACTCTGTCTATGGTGAATCCTCTCACCCCCTGCACCTCTGACCTGCACCCCAGCTTGTATGCATAAATAAATAAAATAAATCTTTAAAAATTATATTGTCTTACAGTTCTGTAAGTTAGAGATCTGAGATCAAGCTGTCAGCAGAATTGGCTCCTCTGAGGAAGGGCTATGATGAAAAGTTCCTTTCCTGCCTCTCTCCTAGTCCTTTCCTGCCTCTCTCCTAGCTTCTGGTTGTTTGCTGGCAATCTCTGGCATTCCTTGCACTGGCTTCATCTTCACGTGATCTCCTTTTGTGTCTGTGCATAGGTCCAAATTTTCCCTTTTTTTATAAGGATACCGGTATTTGTATTTGGGAGTCACTCTACTCTAAGCAGAGTGTATCCTAATTACACTTGCAATGACTCTTTCCAAATAAGGTCACGTTCTCACTAGCTGTTCCAACTAGGAGATGGAAACTTAACATGAATTTGGGGGATACCATGCAACCTATAACACCACTCATTTCTTTCTTGTGATTTTGAGATCACCAGACAACTTTCTGGTTACTACATGATTCTGCACAGTACCCAGGACTTAGCAGTGAGGGTTCTGGAGAACATACATGAGTCTTCTGGTCACTGGAGATAAATATTCCCATGGTGAGCTGGGATTCCCTCATGAATTTTCAGTGAGCCTGGTTAGCAGGAATCTGTCCCCGAAAGCCTGGTGACTCTGTTGCATTGATAGTATGTGTTCTGGATTTGAAATCTGCCACAGAACAGGCCGATTGACTGAAATACTCTGCTGAGGGGAGCAGTGGGCAAGACAGGAAAGGTCTGCTGTGCCATGTGGGAATCAAAACCATGATGATGCCCCCATTAGGCCCTGTATGCAGAATTGTCTGACTTCTCTCTGACCTTGTGTCTTCTCTACAACTGCAAGAGGAAACTCCACCTTGGAAGACTCAGTACAACAGCTAGCAAAGCCAGCAGAGGCGCTAGTGCACACAACCCCCCAGCCTTGTCTCCCAGCCATCTCCACACCAAACCTCCTTCTGAGGCTCCAGGCCTGACAGCCTCAAAAGTGAACATCATCCTGTGTGCCCTCTTTTGAAGGAGGATAGGGGTACCTAAGTTGCAGGCAGGAATTTCCAGATACTTTGCATCTTTTTACTGGCTTCAAGCTTGCTACAAGTCAACCATTTTTTCCCAGGATAAATTTCTGGGAGCTAGTTCTGCAGACCAGGCTAAATGGAACTATCAACCCCAGAAAATACCCACTTGCCTTTACTGTGCTGACTAGCAGGACAGTCCCCAATAGCTTCTGCATCGGGGAACCTCCACTGAGGGAACAGTCTTGATTTCAACTTCAATATTCTTGCTTGCCATATCCTTTTCTCGTGCCATCAAATATCTTTCAAGTCTTGTGTCCCTGGAGACAATACAGGCCTAAGACTTAATTTAAGGTTCATGAAAGCCCCAGACAGAAGTCCCAGACATTTTCATGAACTAAGAAAAATGTTTTCTTAGATTAGCTTAGACATTAGGCATTTTCTCAATGAATCTCCTGTACTATTCATAGAAAAGGATATAGTCAAATGGCCTTAAAATGGCTCAATTATGGTTGGTTAAATATGTAACATGAACTCTGTAGGCCATTAGCATGGACTCCAAGCATGAGAATTTTAAAACCAGGCCAGGTTTCTTTAAAACTTGAACCACACAGTCAAAAGTTGAGTGAAGTATTTCTATACCCTACTCATCAACCCAGAGATTTTTTTTTTTTTTTAAATACATTCTAGCTGGGGTACAGGCCAGAGGTGTGGGGCGGCGAGAGGGTTCACCAGAGACAGGGCGGGGAGCAGAACAGGCAGATCAGAAATACACTGCTGAGGGGAGCAGCGGGCGAGGCAGGAGAGGTCTGCCGCACCATGTGGGATTCTCCCCGGCTGGGCGTCGAACTCGCATCGCGCTGCCAACAGCTCCACAGCGCAGCGCTCAACCGCTGCGCCACCAGGGAGGCCCTCAACCCAGAAATTTAATCCAACAATTTTTTAATACAGTAGAAGCCTTCTTAACAGAACGCTTCTTAACCAAATTATAAGGTTAACCTTCACTCTCTAGCTCTTTCCAACCCCCACTAATGCCAGCTGCACTGAACACAGGAAGCTAGTCTTTACCACAGTATTTTTCAAAGTGCAGGCCTTCATATCAATTTACTGGACTGAGATAAATTCACTGGGTCATGACTAACATTTTTAAAATGAAAGAGTATAGAACAGTTGAATAGTATGCTTAGAATCAGTTATTTGTTCCAAAACTTGTTTGTGGTGCTTATTACATGAAACATGAGTGCAGACAAATAGACACGAAAAATAATATACAAGCAAACTTGAACTTTGAAAAGATTCTAAAAAGATAGGTCACTGAAAAATGAATAAAAACTAATGTCAAATTAATTGTGGGCTAGAAAAGTATAAGAGATTAGGAAAAGAAAATGTAAAATCTAGAACTCCATACTGACAGTGCCTTTTTTTTAAGATTTATTTATTTATGCATACAAGCTGGGGTACAGGCCAGAGGCATGGGGCAGCGAGAGGGTTCACCAGAGACAGAGCAGGGAGCAGAACAGGCAGATCAGAGGGCGAGGCAGGAGAGGTCTGTCGCGCCATGTGGGAATCTCCCTGGCCTCGTGTCAAATCTGTGTCGAACCTGCATTGAACCTGCATCACTGCTGCCAACAGCTCCACAGCGCAGAGCTTAACTGCTGCGCCAACAGGGAGGCCCCATACTGACAGTGCTTTTAAGCTTTCTCCCCACTATAGAAAAAGAAAGGCTACTAGAAGTCCAGACTACATTTATCAACATTGAGGCTGATTCTCTAACAACGAGTAGTTTCAATCAGAGGACACACATGGTCAGCCTAAAGATTGGGGACTGAATACACAGTTATATGCTTTAAGCAGAAATTCAAATGTTTAAGGTGTACACGTTTTATATGTCTCAATCATAGCTGATAAAAAGACAAATATTACACATTTAAATTTTTTTTGTCCAGTCCTTGGAATATGATGGAATAGGATTTAAATGTTATAAACTCACCACTCATAAACTTAAAAATAATGCCACTGCACTTATCAATCAAGGAAGGAATCACAAATAATGTATGAGGGAATATAATCAGATAGCCAGTATAGAAGCCTACATGATTAGGGCTAGGTATAAGAAAAAATAACATTCTCACTAAGGGAAGTCTCACTGTGGGAACTTATAAGTTAAAGTGGACTGTGGGACTGTCCACTTATAAGTTAAAGATTCATGACACAGATACCTAGTTTTCGATGAAGCTTTTCCTGCCTCCTTTTCTATATCCTTGTGTCCCACTAGAACTGACTACTTCATGTCTCACTGGCTACTGTAAATCTGTATGTTCAGGGAGCTACCAAAGTCCTTGAGATCATTCTTTATACAGCATTGTTTATATATGAGTGTCTGTCAACTAGACCCTAAGCTCCTGAAAAATAAGGACCAGTTCTGCGTGGCATCCCCAGGATCAGCGCTGGACCTGGCACTTGGAAGATGCTTAGTAAATTTTTGTTGAAAGACTCTGTGTACAGCTAAATCAAAGTACTCTCCTAATTTTCAATAAAGATGGAAGGTAACTGAATTAATTATAAATTTGGAAATTAAAAAAAAATTACAGTGATATAGGCAGAAGGGCACTGATGCATCTTTAAGCAAAAGAAAGTCACTGGGAAGGTCAAAGTCCACTGGACTACTACACAGTTTGAAATAACCAGTTAAGGGCATTTCAATCACATGGCCTTGACTCTGGATTAATTCTGAAAACTTCCATGATTTTTGTTCTTTGTCCAGAACAGTGAATTTCAATGGAAGTCCCCTAAGTAGGAAAATCGTATATTTTGTTTACAAAAGGTTTTTATAATTCAAACTAATAAATTGATTTTGTCACAAGTAAGAAAAGATCAGCTGACTGAGAAAGAAATTAAGGAAAATTACTGCCTTAGTCTCACAATTTCTTTACTCTAAATAACCAAAATACGGTCGTTTTTTATTTCCTAAATTATGTGTGTGTATATTTAAAACACTTTTCCTGAATAAGAGTAATACTGACTGTAGAAAAGTTAGAAAGGCCTGAACAATAAAACACAGGAGAAAAAAAATCACTACTAATCCTGCAGTACTGGTATATAAACATGATCACTTCCAATTTTTCTTTTTTTAGATTGCTGAGATTACTATACATGATTTTTGTAGTCCTCAACTAAGTAACTTCATATATTAAATTTTCTCTTACTTACCCTGCCTCATGAAGTTTTCCTTTTCTGCAACTTCAAATTTTCTAGAAAAATCTCTCTCTAGGCATCAGTGAGATTTTGTATTAGTCACCTTGATTTTTATCAATCAACAGGCATTTCCTGAATGTAAGCTACATGCAATGTGCTAAAGTGATACCATTGAGTATACGTAGAAATAAAAGAACTTAAAAAGCAGATTAGAACATTTTTAAGTAGGTACGGAAACCATCTGTCTACACACCAAGAAAAAACACTGTCAAGCAAAGTTCTGCTAATGAGTCAGGTAGCAAAGGGGTTTGGAAGAGAAGATGGAACCCTTTTTGGTACTAGTGTCTTAGAAGTAGGGGGCTCAAGTCATTGACAGCCAGTACTAAATAAACTCTTACTGAATCATTTCACTTAATCCTCTAGTCAACCATGTGAGGTGAGTATTATCTCCATTTTACAGCATTGTAGGGAGATTAATTTGCCCAAAATCATAGAGCTAGTTAATGGTGGAATTTAGAACCAAAGTCTGTCTGGAGTTCCTTCTTTTTTTTTTTTTAAGATTTATTTATTTATGCATACAAGCTGGGGTACAGGCCAGAGGCGCGGAGTGGCGAGAGGGTTCACCAGAGACAGAGTGGGGAGCAGAACAGGCAGATCGAGGAAATACACTGCTGAGGGGAGCAGCCGGCAAGGCAGGAGAGGTCTGCCGCGCCATGTGGGAATCTCCCCGGCTGGGCGTCGAACTCGCATCGCTGCTGCTGACAGCTCCACAGCGCAGCGCTTAACCACTGCGCCACCAGGGAGGCCCTCTTTTTTTTTTTTTTAAAGGATTTATTTATTTATGCATACAAGCTGAGGCGCAGGCTAGAGGTGTGGGGTGGTGAGAGGATTCACCAGAGACGGAGTAGGGAGCAGAACAGGCAGATCAACTTAAGTATATCGCTGAGGGGAGCAGCAGGCGAGGCAGGAGAGGTCTGCTGTGCCATGTGGGAATCTCCCTGATGGGTATTGAACTCCTGCTGCAGTGGCTCTGGACAGCTTCATAGTGCTGCACCCAACCTGTTGCGCCACCAGGGAGACCCTGGAGTTATTTCTTAACACAGATGTTTATGAGATGTCCAAAGGCCCAAGGAACACTAGATAGTCCAAGAATAAGGGAAACATTCGATGGAGTGTTCACAGAAACAAAAGCATGAGGTTGAAAGTTAGGATTGGGACCAGAGAATGGGAGGCAAAAGGAGAGAACAAATGCATTAAAAGCTATTATTTAATAAACTTCCCAGGAGATCAACAGAAGCAGGGCAGGAACGGAGGGCAAGGTGTCAGGAGATTCCTCGAGGTGCTCAGCACTTGGGTCACGGTAGAAGACGGGCTTCCCGGGGACGGATCCCAAGTTCCAACCTGGGACCCACAGAAATGACTTCATTTTCAGAACCAGGGGCCCTTGAAGGCTTTCTTGACGAATCAGATGAGTCGCACAGAACCCGGGACCATCAGATCCGCCCCCAGAGCCGAGAGGCACGCTGCCCCAGGGCCACACTCCGGTCAGAAGCCACGCTGATGGGGCCCCGGCGAATCTGCGCCGGCCTCGGGACGGCGGCCCCCAGCAGCCTCCTCTTCTCCTTCCGCGACGGCGCTCAGACTTCCGCTCACTTCCCCCGACGGCGGGCGCCCCGCCACCCCTCCTTAGATCGCGAGGGCAGAGCCCCGGTTCTGTCGTCAGCGCGGGCAACAAGATGACGCTCCCTCGGACGCCGGGAACTGGGAGTCGGTCTCCCTCACCCGACTTCCCCGGCCCGCGCGGGCTCCAGGGGTGGGGATGAGGGGAAGCGGGAGGAAGGGGGGGCAGCTCTACGGGCATCGGCTCGGCATCGCAACGCCCTAGCCCTGGCGCTCCGGGAGGCTTCTGCTCTCCCCGCTCCCTCCCGCGCTTCCTCTCCCCTCCCACCCTCTCCCCTGCCCTTGCCCTCGCCTCCCACCTGGTCAGAGTCCCTTTGCCCTTCCCCCTCCCCCGCCCTCGGGCTTTCCCTCCCCCCACCCCGCCCCGCTGTGAAGCAAGGCCCTGGTCGCAGCGTAAAAGCGCTTTCCCTGCGGAGCGAGAAGCTCTGGAGCCCGAGGCCCCAGCCCTACTGCCCGCCTCTGCCCGGATATTTCCGGATCCATAATCTGCAAACCCTGAGCAACAGAGAGTGGCTGCTCCCTGAGGAGGAGGAGGAGGAGGGGTGGGGGGAGGGTAAAAGGCAGGATTGCAACTCCCTGGAGAAAAAGTTTGGACGCCGATGGGGCTTGTGGCCCCAGGCACGGTGGAAAGTAGAAAAGAATTTTAGGTGAAGGAGCAAAAGGCCCAGGCCTAAAATTGGGCCTCTGCTAGGAGTTGCTAGTCCCGCTGGCTGGCGGCCCTGCTAGTGCCTTCCAGGCGCTCCAGTAGAACTCTTTAGCTAGGATCTTCTCTGGTGGTCCATAAGGCAGCATTCTAGAACAACAGAGCCAGTATTTTCGGTGAGGGCAGGGAATTACAAAGTCGAAATCATAGGAATTTAGAGGTAACGTTCTGATTTGGCCAGAAGGCAAAATGTTGTGCTCAAAAAAATTTTTTTAAGTATGAGAAGATGGTTAGTTCCAGAGTAAAAAGATGGCATTGCGTCTGTGTAGCTTTAAACCTTGAGCAAGTAACAGAAACTCTGAGTCCACTTCATATGTGAAATAGAATAGTATCCCTACCATCAGGGTTGGATGTGGAGAGATAATGCAAATGATTACTATAAATGCCATACAATTGAAAGCTATGTTTTCTGAGATGTATGACCCAGTCTAAGAAGAAAAAGAAACAGGAGAGGGCCTCCCTGGTGGCGCAGCGGTTAAGTGCTGCGCTGTGGAGCTGTCGGCAGCGGCGACGCGAGTTCGACACCCGGCCAGGGAGAATCCCACCTGGCGCGGCAGACCTCTCCTGCCTTGCCCGCTGCTCCCCTCAGCAGTGTATTTCTGATCTGCCTGTTCTGCTACCTGCTCTGTCTCTGGTGAACCCTCTCGCCGCCCCGCACCTCTGGCCTGTACCCCAGCTTGTATGTATAAATAAAAAAAAAATCTTAAAAAAAAAAAAAAAAGAAAAAGAAACAGGAGAGCTTAACCCTGATTCCCAGCAAGACCACAGTAAAAGCTGTATTTCCCAACCCCGTTTTAGCAATACCCTAGGGGAGACCCCAGGGACCTGCGTGGGACAGTCACAGAATTCTTACAAAATTATTTAACCAGGATAATTGTATTTCATCGTCATTTTAAAAACAGGTTGCCATTTAGCAGAGGCAAGAGAAATGTTAGGAATCAAAGATTGAGTGTCAAAATAGTGAAAAGGTAGATGATGATTAGGAAGAATTAGTTAAATCAAATGACAGGTTGTTTGTTTGTTGTTTTCCTGAGCCTTTGGTATGAATACTGTGACTGAAAAGAGAGTCCCAAGAATCAGCACTTCAGGACTATTGGATTTGCCAAGATATGCACTTGAACACCAAGTCTCTCCATTATTAACCTTTTTATAGGCAGGTTGGACTAATCTCATGTTAGGGATTTCTAAGCTTTTGGACCTTAAGTAAATCATTGCGATTTTGCCTTTATCTGTAGAAAATGCATGCAAAGAATTAAACCTTACAGATTCATTAATCAAACTTTTGTTGCGTGCCTATGTGCCAGGAACAGCACAGAGCTATAAGTACACCAGCACATAAAGCAAGTATTAGTCCAGCCCTCAAGAAGGTCCCAGTCTCAAAGAAGGAGGCAAACACAAATAATGAGTCACAATAAAATTGACTGGCCATTAGTTCTGAGCACCTGTCAGCAGACCTAGAGCAAGGGTCTGATCTCAAACTCAAATGCTTACAGAACTAAAACAAGTGACACAAAGGTCAGAGGCTGGGCTGCAAAACCAGAGAAGGCAAGCCTGTTCTGAAAGGGGAGCTGCTGGGAAGCCACTCTGATTATTAATGTGGACAGCCAGGTTTCTACGTCTCCCAATTTTTCAAGGGATTTTTTTATGGGAACTCACCTGATGGTAAATATTGTCAGCTAATTCAAACCTTTAGAAAAACATTTGCAAGACCATCAAAACTAGGCTGCCTGTTTGTAACTTCTGACCCTGCAATTGTCTTGTTACCAAAAATTATTCAAACGTGTGACAAGAACACAAGGTTGAGAAACACTGCTTTGTAGCAATTATCACTAAAGGAAGCATAAGTACCAGGGAAATAATATTTAATCCTTGTAACTATCCAGAAATATTTATTATGGGCTTAATTGGCTAATTATTGTTTCGGTTAAAATAACATGTGACTAAGTCATCGGGATGCTGTACCTCACTCAGTTCATCAGAAAACAAAAAGTCTAAGGAGTGCCTATGAGGTCCCACATCCTCAAACTCATCTGGGGGGTCCCTGAGGCATGAGAGGCTTCCGGGAAAGGGGGTCCAAGTGCATCAACCTGAGCCTCCCTCAGGTCACACTGCCACACCCTTGAGTGGAGCTCTGCCTGTATTTGAATGCTAGTCCACGAAAATCCTATGGCATTCTTGACAAGACAACCTTTTGGGGTTTTCAGCAGGAGAGAAAGGTTTTCATGACTTTACAATTAAAACAGGGCAGGAGTTACCTTCAATGCTTAACTCCATGGACATGGAGGAGAGGGGCCCAATTGTCACTCTGCAGCAATAAATGGCCAATTTAATTATCTGTTAATGTCCTGCAAACTAATTCTTTTGATATTTTCTCAAGAGAACATCTCCAAATTGTCAGAAGTCTCCCCTGCATCCTAATTATTGTGTCACTAACTGTGTTGGTTCCATTTCTCTTTTCCACAAGATGGGTTCCTCAGCATTGGCTGATCATAGTTATCACTTTTATGGCCAAATTTGATAGATTTACAAAGTGTTTCCACAAAGCCACTGGCCATTTGGGCCTCATGCAATGAGACAAATGTGAGTTGAGTAATCCTGTCTCTGCCATTTGTCAGCACCACAGAGGAGAAAGGCAGCAGCCCACGATGCCCATCAAACTACTTCTGGACTTGACTCTGGCTCTTCTTCTAAGGGTCATAACTGCATGATGAGGACCACAGTATCTTTAAATTTCATAGTTTTTTTAAACTGCGTGCTTAAATTTTTCTACCACAGTTTGTGGCCTATCACCGAGAGGAACAAGATACTTAGCAGCCTACCACAACAATAATTACAAAAACAATAACAACTAACAGTGAACAAGTGCTTCCTACCAGTTAGGCTCTATTCTGAGAGCTAAGTGTGTTTTGACTCATTTAATCTAACAAAAACTCCATGAGATATTTACTTATTTTGCCCATTTTACAAAACAGACACAGAGTTTTAATTAAGATTACATAGCCAGGCAGCAAGCCTCAAGTCCAGGCCCTTAAGACCGTTACCCCCAGCAAAAGCAGCAGCTTCTTCATTAACATCAGAAAATACTTCCAAGTATTTGTGATGGGCATGTGAACTGCTTCATATACATTCTCTCATTTAACCCATAAGGAAGCACGACTGTTATTCCTCATTTTACAGAAGAGGAACACTGAGGCTTACACGGTTATGTGTCCAAAGTCACATAAGTACAAATGCGGGGCAGGGACGAGAGAGCTGCCACTCTTTACCGCTGTGAGAACTGCCTGCAAGGAAAGGACTTGGTCCTGGCAGAACAGCCGGCCCTCAATGAAGTCACTAACGCTCCAGCAGAGAAATGAAAAATGCCCAGGAGGCCCTTTGGAGAAAGGGCAGATTCTAGGACTGGGGCTATTGGGGCTGGAAAAACAAAAGCCCATTGTTTAATTAATATTCTGGTATCAATGTTAGTATCTCAGCTTTGCTAACTGTTCCATGGTAAGGTGTCACATGAGCTTAAGGTATTTTCGACTGACAGTTAAAGCATTGCTCAGAGGGAACAAAACATAACAAGGATATGGGCATGTCAAAAGGACAAAGGAGCAAATCTGCACCAGTTTGAGCAATAAAATCAGTAACAATAGTATTCAATTAGAACTCAGAGCTAAACACCTTCATCCATACTGATAATAAAGACATGACTGGATAAATGAGTAGAAGACACAAACTGTCCTTAGAGAGGATTCTGAATATAAATTTTGGACATAGAAAGAATATATTCTTCCTTCAATGTACAAACATCGAAGGAATGAGACAGCTGAAAATCACAGTAAAAATCCTGCAGGCACGATTACTGAGGAATGTGAAAATTAGTAGGTGTGACTTTTAGGAGAAACAGGATCTTTGTATAACCTCAAAGGTTCTGCTGCTAAATATTAATTAACTACTGTGGTGGTTTCAACATATGTCCACCAATTCTTTGATATCCCTTCCTCCAGAGAAGGGATACCTCCTTCTCCTGAGCGTGGACTGGATTTGGTGACTTACTTGTGACGGAGTATAGAAAAGGAAAATGAGGGCGTCCCTGGTGGCGCAAGGGATTAAGCACAGCGCTGTGGAGCTGTCGGCAGTTTGATGCCCAGCCTCACCCGCTGCTCCCCTCAGCAGTGTACTTCAGTAGATCTGCCTGTTCTGCTCCCCACTCTGTCTGAACCCTCTCACTGCCCCACACCTCTGGCCTGCACCCCAGCTTGTATGCAAAAATAAATAAATCTTCAAAAAAAGGAAAATTAGTAACTTCACAGAGGAGAAACCTGGCAGACACCCCATTAACCAAGTGCCTGCCTTGCCACAAATGCTGCTGATATCAGGTACATACCCACCGTGTTGTGAGAAAGGCAACTTCCACCGGGGCTTTTCCCCCAAGTTCAAAACCCCCCTCTAGTCACGTGGAAACATTATACAGAATCAAAATGAGGGACTTTCTACAAAATACCTGACCAGCACTCTTCAAAAGAGTCAGGGACCCAAAAGACAAGGGAAGCTTGAAAAATTAGAGATTTTTAAGGTTAGAGAAGACAACGGGAGACATGGCAAGTAAATACTTCCTGGTGTCCTGGGTGAGATTCTAAAAAATGGTGGTTAATGGGAATGCTGGAGAAATCTGAATAAAACCCATTCTGGTACCGATGTTAATTTCTCAGCTTTGGTAACTGTTCCATGGGATATGTTACAAGAGGCAGAGTTGGAAGAAGGTATAGAGGATGCTGGGTGATGGGTTCCAGAGGGGAGTGCCCAGAAGGCCTGGGGGAGGGTATTGGTCAAACCTGGCCTCTGGCGGGCGCTTTTTCACCATCTAGTGTTACTGTCTAGCGTGTCTCATCAGCCTGCACCACTGACTCCAGGTTTATGATTTCCTCAAATTAGCTTCAGAACACCTGGAAGGGGATCCAAGAACACAGGTAGCTGGATCAGAGAGTGGGAGAGTGGGCATGGAGAGAGCCCGGTTGAAGGTTAAAAACTAAGAAAATCAGAATACGCTATGGAGGGCCTCCCCTGGTGGCACAGCGGTTAGGCACTGTGCTGTGGAGCTGTCGGCAGTGGTGCTGCGAGTTCAATGCCCGTCCGGGGAGAATCTCACATGGCGCGGCAGACCTCTCCTACCTGGCCCGCTGCTCCCCCCAGCAGTGTGTTTCTGGCGATCTGCCTGTTCTGCTCCCCACTCTGTCTCTGGTGGACCCTCTTAGCACCTCACACCTCTGGCCTATACCCCAGCTTGTATGCATAAATAAATAAATCTTAAAAATAAAAAGAATACGCCATGGAAGGCTGTTCATATGTTTGGTTCTCTAATGGTAACAAATGTACCATGCTAATGTGCTTAGGATGGAAGGAATTGGGTGTGGGATATATGGGAACTCTCTGCGCTATTTCCTCAATTTCTCTGTAAAATTCAAACTATTGTAAAAAATAGTTTATATAAATTTTTTAAAAATTCTCCCCCCTCCCCACCCCGACTCCTAAGGTAAGCAGAGTGTAGACACGACACTCACTGAAGGTGTAGCAGTCTTGCCCTGGTTTGGCTCCGAGGGACAAATGAGGGTGCCCATGAGGGTGCCCAGAGAGAAAGGATGGTGCAAATAGCAGAAGAGCCACAAAGAGGACAGAAGACAAGGAGGAGGCAGAAGGCAAGGAGGCGGGAACCGCACCAGTCATAGAAAGCAGGAAAGGGAAGGACAGTGCCCGGCTGTTCCTCGGGCATGTATTTGCCACGGTTGCTCTGCGCCATCCCTCCGCACCCCTCTCACCTGCTCCCCTTCCTCCTGCTGCCTCTGACACACTAACGCTTTGCTCTGCTGGCCCCTCTGATTCCCTCTCCTCCTTCCTGCTGGGAGGATGACCCTGCCAGTGGGGGTGTGAGCAAGGAAGAGAGGGGTCCCCTCCCCACAGGTCTCACTGGGTTCTGGTGACTGCCCCTCCTCTGGCCTCTTCAGGCCTGGGCCGGGGTGGCGGGCCCCTCAGTGGGCGACTCTTGGGTACTGCACCATCCTTATGGGTTTTCCTGAATTCTGTCCACGTCCTAGTAAATCCTCCCAGTGTTCAGGTCCCCCCAGTTACTCAGGTGAGTGTCATCTGTTTCCTGCGAGGACCACAACTGGTAGAAAAGTTACTCTTTAGTTTCACTGTTGGTTATTTTCCCTTTTAGAACATAAACTCCATGAAGGCAGAGTTTTTGGATGCTTCCTTCACTGCTGTGACACTCAGGAAATATTTATGGAATAAATGAGTGAATGTTCATTTTTATCCCTATGATGGTCACTAGCCATGTGGTGGCTATTGGACACTTGAAATGTGGCTAATGAGACTGAAAAACAAATTTTCATGTTACATACTTTTAATTTTAATGGCCACATGTGACTTGTGGCCACAGTGTCAGTCGAAGGAGATTTCCTGAACCTAAGGCATTTCTCTGGCTACCAAAGTCCACTGTGCCCCTGTAGGGGTTAAAAGAGTGACTCAGTGGCCTCGCTGTTTCCCTTGCCCTGGGGAACAGCAGAGCTGGCCTTTCTGACATCCTCTAGGCCAGCAAACTTGGGAACATGTGCCTTGCTTTTATGCACTAATATTCTCAGTTCCCTGCAAACTTTCTGTTTAGCGGCTAATAGAGTTACAGTGCGCTCACCAGGCCCTTACGACTTGCAGCTATAAAAGAGCTCTGGCCACTAGCCAGGGAGTCTCCAGCTGCTGACTGACCCTGCCTGTGAAGTCAACTTGGAAGACACGCAAATGTCCTAGTCCTCTCCCAGCCACTCTAAGGAGATTTAGCCAGTGACCTGTAAGAGCAAATTAGTACAGGGACACTTGAATTCCAGCTTGTTAGAGAGCTTCTAAAATCTTTGAGAAAGCCAACAGAGCAAATTTCTGGGCTGGGGGCATCCCATTTTTAAAAGCAAAATGTCCTTTCTCATGGTTTCTTTTCAAAATTCAGCATTCAGAAAATATTTTCAGAGGCTTTCAAAGAGATCCCCAGCAAAAATGGGAAAGAACTTTTGAGAAGGAGAAAAGTACGGTGGCCCAGTGAGATTAAGTGATTTTCCCCAAGTTCTGCCAAGTCCAGTCTCGGCTCTGGTCTCCTGACCCTCCTACAGGGAACATTTGCACTGTTATTATTACCCCAGGAGCAGGCTTATTGCACAATATCAGGAAATAGTCCATATGAAATCCTGGCCCACAGAGCATACATGTTCTGCTTTTTATTCTGTGGCTTTTTTTTTTTTATTTTATAAAAGTGTGTTAGAAAAAGTTGTTAGAAAAAGTGTTTTCCTTTCCCATAATGTCATCTGGAAGCAATTCCTCCCTACAGCTGGATTTGCTTTCACAATTGGTAAACACGTAAAATGGAAGGCAGGGGAAGATGTGGGGTGTCACCAGAGAGCTTCCCCCACCCGCTTGGCTCACGTTCTGAGGCTTATCTTGGGTCTCTGCACAAGCCTCATCAAAACTGAGAATGTCTTCAAACAAGCGACCCACACTGCATTCCCTTCTTCAGAGGGTCAGCATGTTCTTCGGGGGAGAAATTTTCTGAATACTTTGCAGATAAAATTGATCAGATGCAGACCAGATTGCCAGCTCCCAGATCTCCGTGCTGCATGTGGAGGCCAGCAGAGCAGCATCTTCCCAAAGTTCCCACCACCCTGCTGAAGTCAGAACTTCTGGGGTCCCTCGAGAAGCCTCTCTGAGAGCAAAGCCTTCCCAGCACCGCTGCTACTGAAGCCAGTACAGCCAGGACAAGAGCCCCAAAGCACTACTGGGTCATCAAAGAAGATGAATATCCCCCAAATGCACTCCTTAGGAACAAGTTTTCACGCAGACACAAACAGAAAGGCCTGCCAACACTCTGGAACAGCCAAGGCCAAGAGCACAGCTGTCTTCTGGGTGTTGGCTCACACCCTCTTGTTCTGTCTCCAGGGTTTTCCGGGGGCCGTTTTTCCTGGGGTCCACCAACATGCTTAGTTCTGGGCCAGGAGGCCTAGGACACAATTTCAGCTGGAATACAGCACTAGGGGAGAGTCAGGCTCCTGGCACTCCCTCCTCCCATGTGAGGAATGCTGTTCTTCTGAACAAAATTTCTGATTCGAGAGAAATCAACAGGGCAAACGACAGAACTCTCAGAAGGAACATGAGCGTATGTCAGTGACCAGGCTTCCTACAAAGATGCAGGAGGGGCCGTGTGTCACCTGGGCCAGCTGTGCAGATGTCCTCACACAGTGCTGGCCATTCTGGGAAGGAGGGGTGTGAAGGGCTTCCTTCCCAGCTCCGCCAACCTCCTAGGGAAGCAGAGTCCCACCCCCTGTGAAGGGGCTTCTCTGTGTCGTGGGCCTTGGACTGCAGAGTTGTCCAGCAGAGATGGGTGTTCTCCCACTGGAGAAACAAAAGGAAACTGCTAGCAGCAGTTCTCAACAGAGGACACTGGGAGGGCGGCCATCCAGCTCCTTAGCAGTGCAAATGGAGCCACTTTGGCTGGGCCCTCCGTGAATGAGGTGTTTGCTCCCTACATTCTGCTGCCACCCTGGGGATCCTCCTCTCTCTCCTTCCTCCATGTCGAAACTGTATCTTGTCTAGAGCCAGGGGACAGAAATTGCATCATACCTTTTCCCAAATTTCATATCCCTGTACCTGGAATTTTGAAAATCTGTGTTTCAAGAATCAGCCAGTGGTGACTCCTCCAAGCTGCCATCATTCTGGCCTGGTACCAGGTAGGGGCTTCGAGTACCCCTGGAGAAAATCACTGAAGCCAAGGACACAGGGGCACATGGGTGAGAACAAGGCACTGGTTAATACTGCAAATCAAACCTCTAGATAACAGTGACGGAGAGACGCAACCACACACAGCATGTGTACCATGCTTGGGTCCTGACTCAAAAAACTGAGAAAACCAGCCTTCCAGGTGGTGCAGCGCTGTGGAGCTGTTGGCAGCTGTGGCGTGAGTCAATGCCTGGCCAGGGAGATTGCCACATGGCACAGCAGACCTCTCCTGCCTTGCCTGCTGCTCCCCTCAGCAGTGTATTTCTGGCGAGATCTGCCTGTTCTGCTCCCCACTCTGTCTCTGGTGAACTCTCTCATTGCCCGACACCTCTGGCCTGCATCCTAGCGTGTATGCAAAAATAAATAAATCTTTAAAAAAAAACTGAGAAGACATTTTGGGATGATCAGAAAAGTTTGAATTTGTACCAGGCATCAGAAAATATTATTAGCAATGTTAATAATAATTATTATTAATCTTAATATCATGATTAAGGTGGTGTGGATTATATAAGAAAATGTCCTCATATTCTAGAAAGTGTATACTGAAATACTTAGGGCTGGAATATATTAGGGATTTGTTTTAAAATAACTTAAGGGGAAAAAACCTGATGATGCGAATCTGCTGTTTGAGTCAGCTCAGGCTGCTCTAAGGGAATCGCAGACTGGGCAGTGACTAAATTGTGACATTGCTCCTCACAGAACTGGAGGCGTGAGGTCCAGGGAAACGTGAGGGCAGATGCGGCGGTGGCAAAAGCCCACCACCTGGGTTGGGGGGGGGGCTGTCTCCTTGCTGTGACCTCACGTGGCAGAAGAGACAAGGGGGCTGTCTGGGGTCTTTATAAGAGAGTGTGCTCCCTCTAGGGAGAGCCTTCCTATAAGGACATTAACCCCATTCATAAGAATTTCAAGCTCATGCCCTAATCACCATCCAGAAACCCCACCTCCTAATATCACTCTGGGGATTAGGTTTCAACATGTGAATGGGGGGAAGAGACACGAACAGTCAGCTATAACATACAGCAAAGTGTGAAGGCAGTGGATAAATCTAGATGATGGGTGTATGGAATTTGTTATACTATTCTCGCTATTTTTATGCATGTTGAAAGCATTTTTAATAGAAAGTTAAAAAGATAGACTATTTTTATCATGAAAACTCACAGAGGAAAATCAAACATGCCTTTTGATCCACCTCAGTGGTGCTGACTTGTGTACCTAGGTTCTTAATCCTTTAATCCTCCAAGGGCCTGCTCTTAGGTACTATGGGCGTGGCGGGGGGGGGGGGGTGGTGATAGAGAAAGGCCCAAGGACCACGACCCTACAAGCTCTGGCTAGAGATTGTAGCACCACCTCAGTTCCTCTGCCTAGTAAGAACGAGAGGGACTTCTTTCCCAGAAGAGCTGCCGCCTTCTCCACCCCAGCTCTCGCCCACTCTTGGGCCTGTGATTTCCTCCTGTGCTAGCTGCATTGCTACAAGAGCATTTCAGGGGCTTTGTGAGGGAAAATAGGACACAGACCATTTGCTGAGTGAAGTTCCTATTACAACACCTCCGGATTGCTCTTGCTGCCCTCAACCCCATGTCTCACCCTGTCCATTGGTCTGCTGGCCGTCTTGCAGCACTGACTTACCCTCAGGCTTGGACTCGGGAATAATCATATGCCAGCTCCCCTGCGAGGCCCGGGCAGGATGAGGGCTGTCCTTTGGGTTACTGGAGGACACCTCCAGTTAGCAGAACAAGGCAGGCCCGACCCTTACTGTCTTCCTGACCTGGCCCTTGACACCAGCTTCATCTTTCCTATAATCTGTCTGCAGTCGTTTGTTTTAACCTGGTGTTGGGAAGAAGTTCCTTTGCTCTTACCTCTTCTTCTTGCCTGAAACACAGCCTTTTCCAGAAAATAATTTTTCCCCTTCTGCTTTGAAATATGCTGGACATCAATTTCCCTGTATATCGCTGAGTAAAGGTAAGTGCTTTTACCAGGCTTGGGCCAGGCCTCACTCTTTCTTCATACCGACCCAGCACCCAGTTCTCTGGAGAAGAAGGGAAGGCCTCTTGTGTGGAGGCAGAGTCTGGACAACACTGTGCTGAAAACCTGCCATAGCCACATGCCAAAGACTACCCCTCACGGGCCTCCCCGGTGGCGCAGCGGTTAAGCGCTGAGCTGTGGAGCTGTCGGCAGCAGCGACGCGAGTTCGACGCCCAGCCAGGGAGAATCCCACATGGCGCAGCAGACCTCTCCTGCCTCACCCGCTGCTCCCCTCAGCAGTGTATTTCTGATCTACCTGTTCTGCTCCCCACTCTGTCTCTGGTGAACCCTCTCGCCGCCCCACGCCTCTGGCCTGTACCCCAGCTTGTATGTATAAATAAAAAATAAATCTTTGAAAAAAAATAAAAAGACTACCCCTCACAGAAACCCAATTATACTTATCCGCCAGACTCAGAGTTGGTACTCCTATACTATTCAAATAGGCTCTCTAGTTCTGCTTTTCTACCTTCCTAATGTCTTTCATCTTTGGCTCAATTATACTAAGTTAATGAGAACTACAAGTTCTGCCCACAACATCCACATTTTCTTTTTCTAAATATCTGTTCATTTTCGAGTGATCATTAAGGACACTGACTGCACAAACTAGCGGGAGCCCCAGCAGTGTGACGACATGCATTATTAGTCAGTGGGGACATGAAAGTCCAAATTCAGCCTACAAGAGGTGATTAGAAAAGGTCAAGGTATAAAGTTCAGGAGTGTGGGTGGTTCAAAAACTGGACATGGAAATGTTGAAAGCGTTACCCAGCCCCAACTGGAATGTCAGCACCTTGCAGGCAGGAATTCTGTCTGCTTTGCAATAGATGTATCCCAGGGCTTAGAACAGGTCTGGGGTGTGGTAGATGCTTACAATTTAATGAATGCATAATTTGCCTGTGGTTTGTAATTCTAGCACCATGTGTCACATTTTTGCATTTTGCTTTAAGATCAAAAGTTTTATAGAAAACTTTGAGGTTTCTCAAAAAATTAAAAATAGAAATGCCATATTATCTAGTGGCTCCACATGTAGGTATCTAGCTAAAGGCTAAAAACATCAGTATGAAAAGATATGTGAACCCATATGTTCATCGCAGCACTAGTCACAATAGCCAAGATGTGAAACAACCTAAGTGCCCATTGACAAATGAGTGGGTAAAGAAGATGGCACATACACAGTAGAAAATTACTCAGCTATAGAAAAAAAAGATGAAATCCTGCCATTTGTGACAAGATGGATGGACCTTCAGTCAGAAAGGGAAAGACAAACATTGCATGATTTTACTTGTACAATATAAAGAAAGAAAGCAAATAATCAATAAAACAAAACAAAAACTCTGAGCATCTAACAACAAATGGCGATTACCAGGAAGTAGGAGGTTGGGGGAGGAGGAGGGTTGGGTAGGAGGGTCCATTGATAATGGTGGATGGTAACTCGCCCTTTGGTCCTGAGTAGTGGTGTGGTATATACATTTGTGGAGATGTGAAGCTGTGCTCCTGAAACTTACATGGTACAATTAATTCTATATGTTGTCTTAAAAAAAAGAGGAGAAGAAGAGAAAATATCTTGAAAGCAGAGGGAAGACTTTTTATCACACAACACCTCTATCATCGATAACTGGAATTTGAAAAATGTAGATTGAACAAATAAAAATATGTTCTATTGGGAACTTGCCAATGGTGAAATAATTTAAAGACAAAATCCCAAATAGGTGTGAGGAAAGCCATGACCCATGCTTTTAGAAATGGGCCGTGGCTGGAACCCCAGAAGTTTCTAAAGCACTGTGGGGCAGGGAAGTACATTTATCTCCTGCCCCAGAAATCTGGTGAAAAACTCACTTGAGGAGTTAAGTGTCAGGAAAAAAGAAACAAAACACCACCCAGGGTGTGGCAGAGAAGGGGAGGACTTTAGCGGTGCCTACAGATTAATGGTATTTAGATAATAAAGAAACCAGATGCCTGGCCAGGTCTCTGCTTCCATTGAACCACAATCCCTGCAAAACTTGCGTATGGGAAGATCAGAAGCCCTGACGATCATTACTGAAGAGGATTCAGAGAAATTATCGCCTACTCCCGGCTGAAGAGAGAACAAGTCCCCCGTCTTTTTTGGTGTCAACCTCCACTGAAATGTACTGTTGTCAAATCAAAAAGGGGACAGATCTGGAATTTTACAACTCTGATGAAAGTGAAATGAAAAGAAATCTATATCATCTTAATCAAAGCATGTGCCACCTGAGTCGGCTCCCTGTCTCGTCACTTGGCCTTGGTGACTCTCATGTGCTGGAGGTTAAGGGTTTGTTAAAGAAGATGGGTTTTGATTAAGTGTCACATTTAGTGTGATGTGACATGCTCTTTATCATTGCAAGGGAAGACTGGGGGCCGGGGGAGCTTTATAACTAGTTCCCAATATAAATTAGGAGTCTTGGGGAATGGGTGCTCTGCAGCTGGCCTTGATCTTTCCAGAGCCCAATGAACGTGTGTGTCAGAATGTACACGTGTGTGAATGTGTGTGTGTGTGTGTGTGTGTGTGTGTGTGTGTGTGTGTGTGTGTGAGTGTGGCAGATGGCAGCAAAGTCAGTTCCAGGTGCCTGTGCTAATGGGCTGGTTACCCCTCTTGGAGTTTGACTTACAATTGTATTGCAGGCTCCAGTTCTAAATTTGTCCACATTCTTGATGTACTGAGCAAAGGTCTCTGTGCCTGCTAGTACTTTGGAATTTCAGTTTGCTTAGGGAAATCTCAAAGCAGTCATTCATCCTGCTTGGGGATGATTTGAAGACGGAGAAGCAAGAGGAAGCATTCCAAGCATGGCGAGGCGTTTCTAAGTAGAGGCTGTGGGTGCTGCAAGCCCAGGCTTTACCCAGAGAAAGCAGAGTAGGCCCAGACAAGTTCTCCTTCCTCCAAATCTAAGATGTACAACACATTTTCAGACTGAGATTCTGGCTTAACCTGAAGCAGTGAGAGAACAGAGAAAATGGAAGCACAGAAAAGCCCCAGACTGGTGGGACGTGCCATGAGGGGAGGCAGTGGGTGGAGATGGAGGCAAGAAGGTCAGAAAGGACCACTCCCACCCAAAGGCGCCCACCTCCATATTAATCTTCCTCAATTATCACTGGCATCAAGTCCCTTCCCCGCTCAAAACCTTTCCATAGACCTTTCCTTCTCTGCTAGTACCTATGAGCATCTGATGCCACCCATCCTGGGCACCCACAAATCAGTCACTCCCAAATGATTTACTTGCTCCTACCCTCCAGCACATGTTCACGCTGCTCTCTCCCCAGGAGGCCATCTCTGTTTCTATCTCCTCTGGAAAGTACCTGTCTTCCAAGCGTTGGCTAAGCTCTTGCTGTTTTGTGGAGTCATAGCCCACTGGGATAACTCCAATTTTTATAAATGGCCACACTAATTGCCCAGAACTGCCCTAGGCAGCCAGGCTAGGTCAGAGAACAAAGCAGAGATAAAGATGCCTGCCCTCAAACAGTGTGCTTAGTGGTAGTAGTGGTGGTGGTGGTGGTGGTAGGTGTGTGTGTTTGTGTGCATGTATGTTTGGGGTTGAGGAGGTGTGCAGTAAACATTAAAGATAACACATAAGTAGAACCACTAACTTAGTGGCTGACCAGTGCCATGTTAAAAAGCAGCAGAGCAGACAAAGGCAGATCAAGAGCTCTCACCTTTTGGAAGGAGGGGGCGGGGTCAGCCTCACTGAGACGGAGACAGACTTGAGGGAGGGGAGGAAGGTAACCAAGGACACAGAAGGGAGGAGGGCCTGGCCAAGGGCACACTTAGGGCAAAAATCACAGGCAGAGTTGTCCCAATCTCGCTGTGGTCTGGGGCACCTCCCCTTCCTCCTCACTTTTCCAGGAGTTTCTGCAATCACCAGAGCTCTGGCAGGGTGTCTGGTCAAAGAAATTCCCTGATGTTAAATACTGAACAGAGAGGCCTCCAATATTTTTAAGGGCCGGCTGTGCACCGAGTTAGAGTAACAAAGGAGGTGGCACTTAAATTTTCACTGCTATGTTCGAGGTGATTTGGCTTAATTAGAAAACTATTTCTGCTTCTTTTACCCATCTTATTGCTTAGGAAACAGTCTTACATACATAGTGAGATAATGTGCCGTTACCCATGCTGCTTAACCGCAAAGCACCTCAGGAGAATCTGGTCAGTCATCCTGAATTCTCAGCTTATGGAATCCTGTTTCTGATTTTTACATTCAAAGCTGAAAATCAAAAATATCATCTCCCCAAATGTTAAGGCAGTTGTAAAAAATAAATCACTTTATTCATTATTATAATTGTAGAAATGGAGTATATTTTCTTTATGAAATGAAAAACTAAGACGATGATGCCATTTAACATCTTTGTTACATCAGTATGGACAGGTCAGCAGGAAAAAATACTGTGATAAGTTTGTCTCTTTGACACCAAAAAGACATTCTAGTTCAAACTTTAATCTCCTCATAGATGATTCTATTTCTGCTGCTGTTCATCCTTTTCCACATATCATATTAGAGGTAGAGCCTTTAAAACTTCATTAACAGGAGCAAATCCATTATCTACTGATATCTTCTCAAAAGGCAATCTAACCCAGATAGCTGGGCAGTTTCATTCTCATGAAAATGAAAAAAAAAAAAAAACAAACCAAAAAACTACCCATGAAAAAACTCAATAGGACACATATCCAATGAAAAGACGAAGAAATCTATTGAGCTTTAGAATGTTTGGTGCATTGGATTGGCCCAGGATTATGAAACCTGAGCCTCCCATTGTAAACAGGAAGCTGGAAGCGATTCCTTTTATAATACAGTGTCCGTTGACTCTGCAGGCCAAGACCTACTGACCTCTGATGTCTGTGCTCATCAGTCATAGAGACAACACTTGGAGGTTCAACAATATCATAAATACTGTACAGTGATGAGGAAGGAAGACATCACACCAGAGGTACACCATCGCCCAGGGCCATTCAGCCTCCAGGAGGACAGCGGAGCACTGAGAGTAGGACTAGACACCATGTCTCCAGGCTCGTGGCAGCAGGGGCAACTCCTGACCTCAAGCCCTGCACCACCTGGAAACAGCTAAGGTAATATTTTAAAGATATCAAAATCACGGAAGTATTAACTTCTAGGCTGGCCAAATAGCAGACATTTGTGAACTAGCAAATATCCCTTTGCTGCATGAAACAGTCACTCCCTGTCTCCCTCTTCCCCTTTCACTGAATCACCATTGCCCCTTGGGCCCCCATCGCTGACACTCCTGAGGTTCCTAATAACCATCTCCCAGGCACATTCTCCAGATATTCCTGCCTGGAGAGAATTTAACCTTGTGAAGGAGATTGGAGTCCCTGCAAGTTTACGCAGCCTATCTGTGCCTTGATTTACTTATTTGTAAATGAGATTTATCTTAACTTTGTTCTGGAGCTCACTGGAGATGATCTGTGCAGAGCACTGGGCTAGGCACTCTTACCTGCAAACAACCCCCACCTCCCAGCAAGCATAAAGCACATGCCCAGCCCACAGGAAAATGGTTACATTGCCATTTCTGAGAGGTCTCTTATAACTTTGCTTTTTAAAATTGGCTACAAAAAATCATAATTTAGGGCTTCCCTGGTGGCGCAGTGGTTGAGCGCTGCGCGGTGGAGCTGTCGGCAGCGGCAACGCGAGTTCGACGCCTGGCCGGGGAGAATCCCACATGGTGCGGCAGACCTCTCCTGCCTCGCCCGCTGCTCCCCTCAGCAGTGTATTTCTGATCTGCCTGTTCTGCTCCCTACTCTGTCTCTGGCGAACCCTCTCGCCACCCCGCGCCTCTGGCCTGTACCCCAGCTTATATGTATAAATAAATAAATCTTTAAAAAAAATCATAATTTAATATATATTTATGATTTCCCCTCCAAAGGTCAGGAAAAGTCAGGAACTCTCAACTATGAGAAAAATTTCATCTACAACTTGCTCTCAAATGTTTATGTACTCAATGTTAATTATTAAGGGAGCTGACATTATTTACTTCATGTGGTCAGTGAAATAAAAAATTATAAATATTAATTTAGTACTTTTCTTCTCTATTTTAGAGCCCCTTCTTCAACTTTCACCCCCAAATTTCCTGTTTTAGTAGGGCCTTGGAAAGTTGGTGATGAGCTCAGGGAACTTATGGGTAACTGAGTCATCAGAACCAAGCCTGCAGCTAGCATAGAGATAATTCCCTTCAACACACAGTCCCCGAGATGACAGTTTTCCAGTGCTAGTTCCATCCAGCCTGGAATGGTGACATTAGGCACCAAAGCACAGACTGGCAAGGCTGCAGGGACCTGGGGGGAGCAGAGGGCAGTGCCTTCTGAAATTTAGTAGAAGCCACATGTCTGACTTTTTGAACATTCCCTCCTTTACCACAGTAATACAGGCTCATTTTAAAATAAAATTTGGAAAATACAGGAAAGTAAATTAAAGAAAAGCTATCACCCTAGTCCTGTTATCCAAATACAAGCACTGCTCACTTTTAATAGTCTGGTGGTTTTCTTTGCAAAGGGTTGCTCCTTTTTTGTTTGTTTAAACACAGCTAAAATCATTCTTACAATTTCATATCCTGCCTTCGCTACTTGCTAAATTGTTTTTTTCTGTCATTTTTACTTAAGTTTACTGTAACAAGTGCATAAAATGTCATCATGTGGATTTATCAAAGTCTACTTAACCATTGCCCTGTAGTTTGGACATTCAGATTGCTTTCAGTGTTTTGCTATTATAATTTTTTGGTTATTATAATTGACATTACAATGCATATATGTGCATGAACCTTTTGTGACATTTAGAATTACTTCTTAATAGTGTCTCAGAAGTGGAATTATTAACATATATGAATGATTCTAAGAGTTTTAAATTCATATTGCTGAATTGCTCCCAGAAGAGGTCTATATTAATATACACTGCCACTAGCAATATATGAAATTCCAGCTTTGTGATCTCAACTGCACTGGTTATTATCATTTAAAAAATACCTTTGTTGCTAACTTAATAGGTAGAAAGTGCGCTATTAACTTACGTAAACTTTATGGTGAGGTTATCATACATTCAGAAAAGTACACAAACCATTAAGAGAATTTTCACCAAGTGACCACCCCAAGTAAGCAGTACCCAGATCAAGAAAGTGAACATTGCTAGAACCTCAGAAGGCCCCTGCCTTGCCCCATCCCATCCACCCTCCTCCCTACTACCCGAGGAAAATCGCTATATTGACTTCTTATATAGGTTAGTTAGGGAAATTGGCCTTGCTATAATTTTCATTTCCTATATTCTTAGAGGAGATAACCATATACCACATATCAGTGGGAATTGCTCTTCTGTAAATTGTCTCTTCAAGTGCTTTGTCCAGGAAATAACTGATTTTTTATGCAGTCCCCTAATGTCAAGTTTGGTAAAGTTGGGCTCTAGTCACTATGACGTTGTTCAAATGGAGAAGCGGGTGTATGTATGTGCATTCTCATGTTCTCTGACAACACTCCTCGAACTTATTCATGCTTCTTTACTGCTAAGCAAGATGGCACCTCTCGGCAACACCTGGCAGGGGTAACTTTTCAGTGACAGAGCTGAGCCTAAATAGATTCTGTTCTTTCAGTGTCTGTGAGAATTACAGAAATAGGTCACTGAACCTTTTTAAAAATAGAACTGACACATTTGGGGAAGGCTTTTTTTTTCTGCTGAGATAGCACAGAGTACAAGATGAAATAATCTTTAGAGGGTAGCTAGATTTAGATATTTGGTATTAAAAATAAATATTCTTATTGGTGATAATGCACAGGAAATATCGTGTCTTTCCTAAGAAAGAATGCTAAACACTGTCATCTGAACGGCCTACAGGAAGTTTTGCCACTTCAGTTCGAATGTGGGTTCCTCTGAGGGACGATCATTGGCTTGCTAACCCCTGCCCAGTCACGCCTGGTAATAGCAACTGATGACAAAGAAGAGTCACACTGTGAGTTGTGATCAGTATTTGTCCCCTCACCAAAACCAAGATCATCTGCTCACTGGCTTTGCTTTCTCCCCCTTAACAGCCACCTGCTCACCTCTGAAGGCAATCCACAGCCGCCTGACCAGCAGAAACAAGGTTCTCTTGCTGCCCGGGTAGCTCCATTCCAGCCTTTCCAAGGGCCTCAGCACTCTGGGGCAGATGAGCCCCAGCCTGCTGTGTAGGGAACCCATTTTGACCTGCTTCTAAACTATCCTCAGAAAACTTTCTCTAGCTCTTGGCCCAGCCCTACTCACACACCCATCACCTTGCCTGCCTTCAGCAAGCAGTAGCAGAGGTGGGCGCAGGTCTTCTGAAGGTTTTCCCAAAGAGCTGCTCATATGACCTTGCAAGGGCGACACTAATGAGATGAGCTTTGCAAACAGAGAGCCTCGGTTACTACGGGGAAGAACTTCAATTCAGCCCCAAGAATAGTAAGCAAGGGGCTTGACACAAAGCCCTGTCCCAGGAAGTGGGGAGTGATTGGGTCTGGGGCAGCAGATGCAGGGCTGGGTTTCAGGAAGTTCTGACGTAAGGAGAGAGATAACAGGACTGAGAGGATCTGAAGACTGAGAGCAGCAGCTGGAAGTGGGGGCAGAAGGACAGGTGCGAGACATTTCTCAGAAATACAAGCAGGGCCTGATGATTTTGACATTGGTACAGAGAGAAAGAGAGGAGAAATAAGAGTCAAGGACGTGACTGCAGCAGTTTCTAATAAGAACACAGTTCCTTTTGTACACAGGTGTCTTCAACAGCCAGTGCTGAGTGCTTACCTTGTATCAGATATAGGTGTCCACTCAGGGAATAAGGCGGAGCTACTACCCAGCAGGTATTTTTAAGGGGGGTAGGGGCTAGGCAGTGCCAACAACAAACAAGAAAGATAAAAAAAAGATCATTTCTCATGGTGATATTATTGGGAGAAAATTCAGGTTGGGGGGATTGTGAAATAAGGGAGGATATTTGAGGAAATAAGTGCATTTGAGTGGAAACCTGGATGATAAGAAGCAGCCAGCCAGGGGAAGAGCCAGGGCAAGAACATTTTAGGTCATCTAAAGCGCCTCTGTCAGAGGAAGGACTTGGCACTTTTGAGGAACAGAAAGAAGACCACTGTGGCATGACAGAACAGTTTTGCAAGACAAAATTGTTTTCTGACCTATTTGCTCAACTGATTTTGGAGCCATTCTGCCTGTGAGTTTCAGCTTTGGTTTTCAGACAGTACAGACTCCCCCTAGACTCTCTAGCACTCTTTCTTTCAGATCAGCTGCAGTAAGAAGTAAGACCAGTAGCCATGAGATCCCGTTTGGGGCTTGGGAAGGGACTACAACCAGCGCAGTCCTCCGGGAAGTCAAGTGGAGAGGAGGCTTCGGGACCAGCCTTGTTCTGTTCCTTAGGATCACTTTGAACTGTGGCCCAGTTTAGCAGTCTGATACAAACTGCTGTATGTACATACACACATGCATAATTCTGCACACCATTTCAGGGGATGTGGGAACCCTTAGGAAGGCTCATTATAGACCCCTCCAGAGTCTGTAACTTCAGCAGTCCTTCCAAGTTAGCCCCCTTTCTCATTAAGGCTGTGTTGCTTCTAGAAGAGAGAGGATACATAGAAAAATCACTTTCTAAACAGTAGATTAGCCTGTAAATACAAGTTCTTACAACCGGTATAGCTTCCAGAGTAGTGTAACCACATGTGATGAAAAATGACCATAATGATAGTGAACACACATTTGCAGCGTTTTCCACTTTGTGTGCACATTTCCGCATATATCATTTAATCCCACTGACATCCCTGGCACGGGTAGGGAAGGCATCCTTATTCCCTTTTACAGATGAGTGCACTGAGGAATAGAAGGCTAAGATCTTGTCAGTTTCCGGCCCAAGTGCCTCAAGAAGCACAGAGCAGGGCAGCAGCCATCTTGGCCTCGTGCTCCGTAGCCTTATCCTGGGCCCGGAAACACATACTGGTGGACCACACCAGCTTCCTGGTGGGAAACAGACATGGAGAAAGTGATAGCTTCTAACATGGGGAAGGAAATCAAGGTTGGGTGGATGAAGGGGAACTTCCCGCTAGGGCTTCCTCTTAGCCAATTAAAACTAATGAGTCATTTCCTTTTTCTTCTGAAGACTTACAGCCTTTCCTCCCACGGTCCTGAGGAAATGCATCTGGTGGAGCGCCACCTAGCGGCTCTCACCATAAGGATAGCCGCTCATTTTCCCCACTCATCTCACCCCCACTTTCTGGGCCCCCTAGTGTACCAGAAACTTGAACCCATACCTCACTGGGCCCTCTAGTCTATAAGAAACTTGAACCCATACTCCTCTTAGTCCCCTAGTCTATCAGAAACTCGAACCCCTACCTCTTAACCATCCACCAGGAAAAAACACCAAATGGATCAGAAGTGGAACCGTAAAAAATGAAGCCACATAATTACTAGAAGAAAACGTGATGGATTGATTTATACCCTTGCTGTGGAAAGAGATTTTTCTATGAGTCAAACCCTTTGCAAGACAAGGGAAGCTATGGGTAGCTCCTCCTTCAGTGGAGGGAACTGATGTGGAGCAACTTTCTCTCCTACGTGGCCTCCACTCTCCCCAATGAGAGTTAAGCGACTCCTCAACCAGGCCTCTTTGGGGCAAGAGGAGGGATGCAGAAAGCCTGAGAGGGAAACAGATGAAAAACTAATTGTACTGGCTTGACTCACAGTCCCTATCACCTTCTTGGCAGAAGGAAAAAGAGGTTTCACTACTATGCCTCACAAAAGGGAAACAATCATGAGACTTTATTCAGCCTAACAAAGAAAGTATTAATCAATTCAACAAAAACAACAAAAAAATTAAACCCTGTTATAGGCCAGAGAGACAGAGAAACTTTACAACAGTTATCACAGATATAGGCTAATCTGTAATATTGGGAATATAATGAACATTTAAATATTGAGAAAAAAATGTCAAACTTTCTAGAAAATTGGGCCAAAAGCATGGACAGTTAACACTCACCTAAAAAATACGTAGATGGATCTTTAAAATATCAAAAGATGTTCAGCTTTTTTAAAAAAAATTATTTATTTATTTATTCATACAAGCTGGGGTATAGGCCAGAGGCGTGGGACGGCGAGAAGTTTCACCAGAGAGAGAGTGGGGAGCAGAACAGGCAGATCGATGGAAATACACTGCTGAGGGGAGTAGCAGATGAGGCAAGAGAGGTCTGCTGCACCATGTGGGAATCTCCCCGGCCGGGTTTTGAACTCACGTCTTTGCTGCCAACTGCTCCACAGCAGAGCGTCTAACTGCTACGCCACCAGGGAGTCCCAAAAGATGTTCAGCTTTGCTCAAAACAATGTAAGTGTATATTAGTACATTGTGGTACTTACTAATCTTTACCAAATTGTGAAAAATCCAAAAGTTTGTCAATATACTCACTTGGCAAGGCTGAAAGAAAAAGGGCATTTTCATAATTTTTGGTGTGAACACAAAACCACTCTTATGAAGGAAATTTGAAATTATCTATCAAACTACATTCCTAGAATTCCTAGAATTCACCCTAGATGTACAATTCCACAAAAATAAAACAATATATTTATAAGGTTTTCACTGAGATGGTGTTTATAATTACACAATATTCAAAACAACTTAAATGCTTACCCACTAGACTGTACACTGAATAATAATAATAATAATAATAATAAATTCACTTAATGGAGTGATATATAGATGAAAAAAATTGAGGACTATTTCTATGAGTTAGCAAGTGATGATTTCTGGGATATATTAAGTGGGAAAATAAACAAACGGTTGAAGAGTGAATATAGCATGCTATGTTTATATAAGAAGACATGGGGCCTCCCCGGTGGTACAAGAGGGTAAGTCTCAGCACTATCAAGCTATCAGCAGCCACTACAGCACGAGTTCGATCCCCAGCTAGGGAGCTGACCCACATGGAGCAGCAGACCTCTCCTGCCTTGCCTACTGCTCCCCTCAGCAGTGTATATCAGTCAATCTGCCTGTTCTGCTCCCCACTCTGTCTCTGGTGAATCCTCTCATTCCCCCCTCACACCTCTGGCCTACACGCCCATTCTTGTATGCATAAATAAATAAAAATAAAATCCTAAAAAAAAAAAATGGGAAGAATAATCCAGAAGCTAATCAAAGTGAATGGGTAGGAATGGAGTGGAAGGTGTAAGAATGGGAGTAAGACTTCTGACTATACTTTTTTTATATATAGTTTTGAACCTTGTAAAAGTTTTATATTATTAAAAAATTAATTTTAGAAGATTTTGGGGAAAACCCTAAAACAAATGAAACAGAAGCAAAAAAAACCCTAACTGCATATCAGCTAGATAATGGAGACATGCACACACAGACATGCACACAGAATTAATCTCCATGACTTAAGAAAATATACTCCAACTGTGTACCTTTAGTGGAATCTATTTTGAAAATACAACTGCAAAGTCTTGAATTTTTCTTAGAAGGCTGCTTATTTGAAATGGTTTTGGAGTAGTAACCTGAAACTGGTTGCGTTGTAGGACAGACCAACTGATCAAATATTTTGGTGTGTTGAGAGTCAGGTCTCTTACTGAGGAAGAAGAGCAGTTCACATGTGAAGCGGAAGGTGAGGAAGGGGCCTTATGAAGTTGGATTTGAATTGAAGGAAATTTTGTCTAAAGAAACCTTTTTTAAAAATGCATTTCCTGGCCACCCTGGTGGCACAAATGGGTCAAACGCAGCACTATCCAGAGCCACTGCAGCACAAGTTCGATACTTGGCCGAGCTTCCCACATGGCACAGCAGACCTCTCCTGCCGCACCCGCTTCTCCCCTATAGCAGTGTACTTCAATAGATCTTTCTTTCTTTACTCTTAAGTAAAATGGGGTAGAAGAACATACCTCAACATAACAAAGGTTCTACATGTCAAGGCCATAGCTAACATCGTACTGTATTAGACAGGGAAAAAGATATATCCAAATTAGGAAAGAAAAAATGAAACTATCACTATTTGCAGATGATATGATAATATACCTAGAATTCTCTCAACACCCCACACCTCTGACCTATACCCCAGCTTGTATGCATAAGTAAATAAATCTTTTTAAAAAAGGCATTTCCTAAGTCATCCACTTAAAGGGTCAATAAACAGTGGTATTTCTGTAGCAATGAGCAAACCTAGTGGTCAGAGTTGGCTTTCTGAATGCCCTTCTCCACTAAAGGAAACATGAGAGAGATGGCTGGTTCCAGATTCAAAGCAGGGAAAAATACAAAGTGGGAAAATAAGAACGTTCCAATAAACTGATGCGCACTTGTCCAAAGGATAAAGACCTTAGCATGAAGGAAAGTCTACTCACCAACAACTTGACTACCAAAAAGACTTTGTTGTGGTCATTTAACTCTGTTAAGTCAGGACGCTGGTCCCTCTCAGAAGCTTCGATTCCAAGGTCACTCTTGTGGTCCTTTCCGTTCAGATGCTTCCCCAGGGCAATCCATGCAAACAGATTAAGAGCCAGTTCCCAGAGTGAAAACCTCAATTTTCATGACCCAATTTCAAAAGTGACATTCTGTCTTTTGTCATATTCTGTTCTTTAGAAATGAGCGACTAAGTCCAGGTTAAATTTAAGGGGAGGCGAACACATGGGATGTGAATACCGGCAGGCAGGGACCACCTCAAGGCTGCCCACCACACACACAATCACATATAACAGCATCACCAGTGGGACAAACGGTCATATATGCTTCCCGATGCAACGCAGTGAGAAACACACAATGTCAGTACAAGGCAACAAACAGACAAATCTAGAAAGTGGGACACTCTACAAGAAATCCAGCTATAACTGGGGCCCACTGTACCCGGGACCCTGCAGTGTGAACTGGAAGCCAAGACTGGCATTTTCCCACACCACCTAAGCTGCAGGAGCCATTAGAAAAACATGGTGCATTCATCCACCTGCGCCAAAAGCTGCCGCCCGTAGCAGCCGCTCCCTTGGGTGCCAGCTGGGTTAAATGGTCCACTCAGGAGGTATCATGTAGGGTTAGGGACAGAGGAGAGGATTTAAAGGACCACGGAACCAACGTGGACTCTGCAGAGACTCCCAGACTCATTGCATTCTGTGCCTGGCCTCCAAAAGGAAGAAGAGAAGCTTCCAGCAGCTGACCTCCGAAGAGAGAGAGAAGCCGAAAAGTTTTGCAGTGACCAGGAGACTGTACCTGCATCCGGTCTTGTTGCTGCCTCTGCCTGGAAAGAGCACCGAAGGGTCAGGCCCCATGTCTCACTGCACTGTTGTTGTTGGTGTGGACCAGGAGCTCGTGGAGAGCTGTTTATTGGGTCATCTGGTACCACATCAGTGCTGCTGCCTGCGTTGCCGTTTGGTCCAGCATGCAGTACTGTGCATCCTGACCTTCAGACTGTTGCTCCAGGCTGCTGTGACGTCATCCCAGTGGCCCCACCTGTGAGCACCTCCGGCTGCCACGTGCTCAGGCCCTTGTTGGCGGGATGGCACCATATTGGATGAGCCTTTTGTCTGGGACTTCTGGACACTGTGGTTGAGGGTGAGATAGGCAGTCACTTGTGGTCTTGGTAACTCGGTTAAATGAACCCCATTATTGTTGTTCCCTGAGCCTGAGTGGTCTTGCAATTGTGCACCTGGGTAAGAACCCACAGACAGTGATGTGTCCTCTACTGGGCACTGCCCTTGGATAAGGTCCCCCTATGGCCATGTTTCATAGAGACTCTTAAAAATCTCAGCATCATGGGAAGAAAAAAAAAATCAAATTTTCCAAGTTACAGGAGCCTAAAATATGTTCAACAGAAATACATCAAAATGGTTATTTCAACTGTCATGATATCTGCAAGGTATTTTCAAGTTGTTCAGCAAAAAGGCAAATAAAACAAAACAAAAAACCCCCAAACATATTGCATATGTATTTGCAAATAAGGAGATATTTGTGTTCCTTGTCCTACTCTTTTCTCTAGGTTTAAAGTTTTCCAAATAAAAGGTACAGAAATAGGAGTTAGGGGCTGGCTATCAGGAACTCAGGGTAAATCCCCATAAAGAAGACCCCTGGTATTTGCTAGTCTGTCCTGAAGACTCCAAGTAATACATCAATGAATTTTTTCTTGGTGGTGCCCAGGGTACAGGTTGGGGATTCTTTGAGCCAGTCCTCACTCCATCATGGAGGGCACAAGATGGTTTGGATTCTAATCCTTGCTCTGCTCCTTCCTGGCTGTGTGGCTTGGGATAAGTTAATAATTTCTCTGACCCTCAGTTTCCTCATTTGTAAATGAATAAGATCATTCCTACCTTGCAGGGATGTCCTAATGTGTTCAATACTCATACTTTCCTGTCCCACTTTCCATTCAGCCAAATCCTTCATTCATTCAATGGCTATCTGTTGTTGTTCTCTGCAATGGGCGAGGGATACAAATAGGAATCACATTTCACCAGCAAACTGAAGGTCAGCTGGGGGGACGTAGTGTGGTGAATGGTAAAAGATAAGTGCTGGATGATACGGGAACACAGGGGGAGGGTGGGCAGAGAGGTGTCCCAGAAGATTCCTGCCTGATGGAGGGGGAGACCTGCACTGAGGGTCCTTAGGACAAAAGTAGAGGAAAGGGAGAATGACAGAGTAGGCAGGGCCAGGTCAGGAAGTGGGTGAGGCTGTGAGAACAGTGTGGGACCTGGTCTAGGGTGATGGGCACCTCTAAAGCATGCATTTCCAATGATCATTTATTACTGACCAAGGCAGGCGCTGGTGTTTGCTCAGAAAACACTGTCATCAGAGCTCAGTTATATGAGCTAAAAACAAAACAAAACAAAACAAAAAAAACCCACAAACACTTGAATTGACAAATAAATAGAAGGAAGTTAGGACCCTAATCTTTTCCTGTCCCCATTTCCAGCCCTCTTCCCAGAAAGAGAGGAGGATGGGGGAAGGAGGAACAGAACTGACAGCAGAGCCTGCATCTGAGAAGGGGGAGGGTGATTCTCCAAGAGTAAAGCTTGTCTTCATCTTCTTAGCCAGTCTCTGTCCCTAAGCACCCAAGACTGTTAGGTTCACTTGCCACCCAAGACTTCGGGGATTTCTGCTTTCTAATTAGCGCATTTCTGTAATGCATTCATTTTTCTCCTGACAGGGGGAGGCACATTGCACCACTCCTGTTCCAGCTCCTCCCCCACCCACAGGCTGAGAACTCCTGGTCCCTGTCTTCCAGACCCCTGGGGCGCTGCTGCCCAGCAATGTGGACAGACTGCAGGCAGGCTGGGCCAGGCTCTGCCTTCGCAGGCGCTCAGCCCCCACCAGTGCGCACAAGCAGAAGGAAGTTTCTTGCTTAATTCCAAATCATTTTTCTAAGAACAAAAACTATGTACAAATGAATATTTCCATCTTTATTTCAAATTCTAGGTTTCAACTGCAATATTAATGCTACTCCACAGTGTAATTTACTTGTAATAATATATCATTATTTCCATTTTACAGTTCTCTTCTTAAAGTAGTAAAGCAAATGTTTAAAACAGCACAAATCCACAGCCCCACAATTCTCCATTCAGGCTCAGAATTTGTGCTCTCCTTTCAGAATTGCACATAATTGAAAACAATGAAAACCCCCGATGTGCTAAATGCTCTAGTCATTAAAGCATTTTTTTACTTTGGAATAAAAGATCGTTCTTGTGGTTGTGGTTATTATTTATTTTTTTATTTCTAGAAGCCCCAACGAGCTGCTTCCTGTTCCCAGACTGACATCTGCTGGGGATGTCAGGCTGACCGGCTTCCCAGGCAGGCCCACAGCCGGCTGCCACTCCACCACCCAGGGGCCAGGGGGCCAGGGCGGGCTGGGCTTGCGGGGCTCCACACAGGGCCGATGGTATTGGTGGCTCAGGCAAGGGGCCTCCGGGCAGGAGAGCGTTTGGGGGCAAAATAGGCACATGGGCAGGATGAGTGTCCTTTTCAAGCAACTAGGCCCCCAGACCAGGGCATGGCAAGGACTGTTTCTTGGCTTTCTCCAGTATGCATCCATGTGCATCTTTCTTTTTCCTGTCGGTTCCTTTGCCTTTAATGACCAGCTCCCTGCTTAGGCAGCCCTGTCCCCTAAGGAGGGTCTTCACCTGTTGCCATGGATCCCAGGTCCACTGGCCTCATGGTTCACAGTCAGGAACCTAGCTTCCTTGTCTACCTAGAGTGAAGCCTCTGCCTATTTCCCAATTTCTAGGACTCTTGGGCCTCCTCGGGAACTCTGCGGAAGTTACACCTCGGTGGAGGTGGAGGTGGGGACATAAGGAACTGGAGTAAAGTGTACTTTTCTCTCACCTGGAAATGTCCTTCAGCTCTGGGACCTTGTAATGATCTTTGAAAGGGTGGCACCCAAACCTGCATCTCTGACTCTTCACTCTGTTCTGGGACCTTTTTTGTAAGATGTCCTTGGTCCACTCAAAATCAGCGTCCTGCCCCAGTCGGTCCTCCGAGCAATCTACAAATCCTGGTCTTCCAAGTACCTCCCACAGGCTGAGATGCCTGCTACTTTGAGCCCTCCCACCACCCCCATCTGCCCCTACATGACCGCCAACGTTTCCTTTCCCTTACCCAACCTCTTCCACTCTGGCCAAACTGCTCACTATTGCCCCCAGATAAAACTCTCAAAGCACCCCCTCCCCAAATACCTTTAATGAAGCTTCATCAACTGCAGAAAAGTCCAAGCCCTTGACCTGACATTCAGAAGCAGCATGGCCCAGCCCATACCCAGCTAGGGTTTCCCAAAGCCTGTCTTGGGGCTGAGGGATTCTATGAGATGGCTTTAAATGGGATGAGAAAGAGGCATTAAGAAAATGAAATTAATGAATAAGAAAGTGATCATGTTCTTTAGTGTCTTTCAGTTCTCAGTGTCAAGGAGAAAGTCTGGTTTGGTGCTAGTTGACCTTTTCTGAGATAAACCTTCAATTATAGAATAGTTGTAGATTTACAGAAACGTTGTATGAATATCATGTAGTTTCTGTATCCCCAACATCTACTGCGCCCTCCCCCATTGCTGACATTGGCAGTGGAGGCTGTGAACACCTCACATGTGCCCCTGAATCTCCTGTAAACAAGAGCAGAGAGTGAGCTGGACTCCACTGCATCATTTACAATGAATATATTTTCTGTTACCTTCTATTTCCAGCAAGTGATACTACTCATCTGCATTCTGAAAGTCAAAAAACGCTGCAAAATGAAAGGTTTTTTGTAGGTTTGGAGCAAGGCTGCTTTGTGTGTGAGCAGCCATTGAAAGGTGCTCTGAGGCAAATATAGATGTAGCCTTTATCCTTCTTGGTGTGAATATTCATAAAACTCTCAAAGCACCCCCTCCCCACATTTCTCTGCAGAAATAGTCATTGATTATTTTGCGTGGGGGAGGGGGAGGGAGGTCTTAAGTAATGTTGGGTATATGCATGACATCAGCTTTGTAAATCAGAAAAAACATCTAAATTCTAAAATACATCTGGCTCGGTGAGCTTTCCATTTATGATTGCAATATAAAGTTTCGTTTAAAAATAAATTTAAGTTAAAAAGAGTAAGTCGTTTAAAGAAAAACAATAAATTGTAAGTACAGGGGACTTATATTTTTTAAGTTTCTTTTTTGCTTTTCCCCAACCTTCACATAAACACACAACTAGCATAAAAAACAAAACAAAAAAATCTGCAGGGCCTTTTGGCGCCAGCCCAAACTCCTCAGCTGGTACTCATCTGCGCTCTAACCCTATCACTCCCACACCCCCCAGTCATAGCTCCCCCCCCCACACCACCACCAACACACCGGGATTGCTCATACCGCTGGATCTTCATATAATCTGCTTTATGTCCTCAAAAATGCCTTTCCTCATTTCTTCCCCTGGCAAACTCCTGGATCTTCTAAATTTAAACCAGATGCCATCCTCTGCAGGAAGCTTTCCCTGGTTGTACCCAGTCTTGATTAGGTAGTTGTTCTGTTTAGTCCTGTGGTAGGCCACACAGAGAATTTTGGGTGAGGAAGAGCCTTGCTCCCTGTTAGTTGGTGATCTTGGTCATTTAATTATACTCACTAACCTTAATCAGTGGCATTATAATAAAAGCTACATTATTGAACACACACGGTATTCCAAGCGCTTTTCATGTAGAAATTCATTTTATCCTCACCGCAAGTCTGAGAGGTAGAATGTGCTTTGATCTCCATTTATCATGAAGAAATCGAGATCCAGAGAGGTTAAGTTCCTTTCCCAAGGTCACAGTTTGCAGGGGCAGCCAGGATTTTTTCTCCTATCCCTAACTCTCCCTACTACAGAGCAGCAAGGGGTTAACAGAATAAAATGAGATACGTCAGTCAAGTACTGCCCCTCAGCCTTGCCGCCACTCCCGCCCAAGCATGCACTCACATGCACACGTGCCCCTACTAGGCTGGGGTCACTTCCTGGCTTTTGAGGATAGTTCAGCAGAGGGGCCTGCAAGCTGCTGCTCCTCTGCTTTATCGGGTCTTCACTGGAAACTTCCTCCCAAGCGCGGGCTGGGTAGGGCCTGCCCACCCCTTTATATTGTAATCAGCATTTATAAAATTTTGGTTTCTCCCTCTGAGCGCTCCTCAAATATGTCTTCACAAAAGAGCCTGGTGCACATGAGAAAGCTAAATGATGAATGGCTGAATGAATGGCTGGCTAGCTGGAAGGAATAACACAGAATGGGCACATTTTGTCCTTAGAATTTCTAAGGCATTTGACATGCCATTACTAAAACAGAGTGAAAAATAACATTATCCAGATAACTCTTCTCACCAGATGTTCAGAAGCTGAAGAAAAACAGGAACGCAAACAACCCTTCACACCACATTGCACTCTGTGTCTGCATTTCCAGTAAAATAATGTGGTAGTGATATTTAGCCCTTATGATTCTCACATGAAATGGGAAACTGGGAAGGAAACAACTGGCATTCATGATAAAGATAAGTGGCACTGAATAAAATCGATGCTAGAACAACTCTTGTAAGTGAATCTGAGGCAAGATCCTAAATGGCAGTGAACAGCTGGAGCATATGAAGAGCCACTGACAGGGGCCAGGTGTCACAGGTCCAGACCTGCAGCCCCGCGTCGGCACTGGGAGAGTGGCTCCTCGGGAGAAGCGACAGATGACCAAATGTGATGCAAAATGGAAAGACTGTCTTGACAACAGTGGCTAAAGGATAAGATGTGGCTGAATTTCAATATATCAGACCACTGTCCGCTTATCTTTTTTTCCCTCTCTCTTCTAAATTTGGCAGTAGAAGAACATACTCATTAGTGGGTGCAGTTTTTAAAGGTAGAAGTGTCTAATTATGGGGAAATTATTTTGCTGGAGAGTGCAGAACAGCCCAAGCGTCCAGAAACAGCGCCCACAGGCACCGTTTCATTTACAAGCTATTTATCTCCTCACTTATGCCTGGCAGAAACAATTAGCACTTGGTAATTTGTTGATCTTATCAAGGCCCTAGAATTTGTTATCATAGTTGCCACCAATATAAACACTAGGTGAAACGAACAATTTGGAAATGGCCTTCTATTAAATCCTGCCCTTTTAGCTGTGTCTGAATTTATTTCAGTCTTGGGGAGTCTTCCATTTTGGTGTCAGTTCCATTCACTTTCGAAGCGAATTTAACGTGCTTTCAGAACCCTATACTATCACAGTGGGGTTCAGAATCTTTTTCAAAAGTACCAGCAGGCCATGCAGAAAGCAGCACCTGTAGGAACATTCGTGCAACAGGGAAGAGGCAATCTCGTAAGAGGGTTTTCAAAAAGCCACCAGGAACCCCAATTTCCCTCTACTCACCCTCAGCAGCAGGACACTATTCCTCCAGGTCAACTGGGGCTTCCTTGGCTCCCACCTCCTCCCCCTTTCACCTCTACTTTCTAGGACAGAGAGAGGTATGTAGCTGATAGGGCTTCCGGACTGCTGTCACCAGACTCTGAGCCCTGAGTTCAGGCCACGACTCCTCCTCGGCACCCCAGCAACTTCCTTAGTGGCCACATGGGAGCCACTGGCACTTTCCCTGAACTGTATTCCACAAAATTGCCCGAAAGTTAAGATATTTATGACGGGGTAAAAGGTATTTTTGACACCAGCTTTGTTAACCCATCGCTCCCAATTTCATACTTGATCTATGAGATGTAACAAAGGATGAATAAAAGATGGGCTCCCACATTTGCCGGCGGCCTCTCGGGTGGACACAACGGGCCTTGACGGTGGTACCCACAGAGGGCTGACCTGTCACCAGTAGCACAGTTTGGAAATAAGTGTATGATTTCTGAGGTTAGGTCATTAAAGATACTCTAGTTTTGGCTTGCCCTTTCTTGGATCACTCTCTGAGGGGAGTCAGAGGCCATGTCCTGAAGACATGTGGGGAGTCCATGAGCATGTTTACTGGCCATGTTCTCCAGCTCCACTAAGCCTGTATGTTTATGTTTATGAGAAATAACAGAATACTTACTCGGTTAGTTTTATAAAAGGATGAAAAGATTCAGTTCTTGGTGGGCTGGTCTCCATGCTGGAGAAGTGAATATAAGCTGAAATAAAGGGAACCATTTCTATTCAGTTGAGAGAAACAAACAAGGGCTCAATCAACCAGAGAAAATCATACCTTTTTCTAGTCTCTTGTTCTTCATTTTGCTTTTTCCTTCTTAAGAATTTATGTATTTTCACGGTGGGTTCTTTTCTATGGAGTTAAGATACATTTCCTTCCTGGTATTTATGTGTGATAATGCCCATGGAGGGGCCTCCCTGGTGGCGCAGCGGTTAAGCGCTGTGCTGTGGAGTGTCAGCAGCCAGCAGCAGCCACAACGCGAGTTCGACACCCAGCCAGGGAGATTCCCACATGGCGCAGCAGACCTCTCCTGCCTCGCCCGCTGCTCCCCTCAGCAGTGTACTTTGGTCTATCTGCCTGTTCTGCTCCCTGCTTGTCTCTGGTGAACCTTCTCGCAGCCCCACGCCTCTGGCCTGTACCCCTGTTTGTATGCATAAATAAATAAATCTTAAAAAAAAAAAGATTAATGCCCATGGAATATTGCCAATTGTGGAAGCTCAGCCAAACATCAGTGTCTAGAGTTTTTATTGGGGCTTCATTACATAGGCATAATTGACTGATTGATTGCCCATGTGGCTGAACTCAGTCTGTAGATTGACTCGTACAAAGATCCATCCTAAATCACATGGCTGGTCCTTCTGGCAAGATCAGTCCCTACCCTAAGATCCAGTGTAAACTTCCTGTGCCCTAAATAAAGACGGTCTTAACAAGAATGACACAGATTAAACCCAAAAGCTGAGGGCAAATGTTAGATCTCATTTTGGACAAGGCAAAATTCTCTGGGACTATGGTGATGATTCATGGGTGAATTGGTGGTGGGGATTTTACGGGGAACACACAACAATGTAAAAGACAAATAAAAAAATATATAAAAATACATTTTCTTATAAGTAAAACCTGGAGAAACTGTGTGGTCACTTTTCCATATGTGCACTGGTATGTGGTAGGATTTTAAGGTGGTGTTTTTATATACGATGATTGATTTGTACCAAGACTCCCTGATCATTTGGATTTTTGTCCTGTGTTTTGTTAGATTCTGCATTTATGTACTTGGCTTCCATTAGCCACAGGGCCAAATAATGGCCAAAGTTCTCTACATCTTCTTTGTAAGCCAGTTTTGAGGGGTACATGAAAACTGTACTACAAAACCTCACCAGTCCTGAGTCCATACTCTTAACCATTTTATCAACTCTCGCACAGCAGGCCAATATTCCTCTGTGAGGTCAAGTACGTTTGTAGATTTCAGCTGCAAGTCAAAGAACACTCAACTAAAAGTAGCTTAAATAATGAAGACATTTAATTCTCATACAAAATAAGAAGTCTGGAGAGAGGCTGCTCCAGCGTTGGCTAACGGTAGTTAGGAAGGCTCTTTTGTCCATCTGTGGCTTTCCTTTTTTGGAACTCCAAATACAATTTTTTATTAAATCTATTTTCAAATAAAAAAGGAATGATATCCAGAGGGACCTGGAATTTACCTCAAGTCCTCATAGTAGAAGGGGAAAGAAAGAAAGTGGTTATCTTCTTCTTGACTCCATTTTATCAGCGTAAACATTTTCCCCCAAGGCTCTTTCCAGCTCCCTCCCCAGAACTCTTTGTTTCTCAGGCGAGGGCTGGGTCATCTGCCTATCATTATCACTGGCAAAGAAGATAATTTACACCATGAATTTATATTAATAATGATTCATTTCCTGGAGCTGGGCACACTCACCCTGTATGGAACAAATTTTAGAATTTGTTAGCAAGCAAACGGGGTGAGTGGGGGATATGAGATGGTTATGGGTGAAGAATCTAGCTTTGGAAGGCATTAGCTAGTGAAAAATGGGACACGGTCCCAATGCCTGAGCTGGTCATTACTATTCAAAAAATGCATTTAAAAGGAAATACATCTTTCACTTGTTGTATTGTTTAAATTGGATAAAGACTTCTGTCAAATGAGATACCATGTGTCACTTTGCAGGACGTAAGCCACAGGACAGGCTCTTTCCTGGGAAATAAAACTTGGCCAAATCTAATATAGTTCTTCATTAAATCTAGTTGTAAATAAAAAAAAAGAATGATGCCTCAAGGTTCCTGGAAATCACCCAAAAATGACACAAATACACTGAGGCAAATGAGTAAAATCACACACAAAATTTGACCATAGCAAAGAAGCTGGCTCTCACACTGTGATCAGAAGGGCAGCAAACATAGGCTTTGTTGAAGCAAAAAGAGCACTGAAATCTAAAGGGGACAGTCATCAGAGGGGGTGGAGAGAGAGTAGTAAACAAAGTCAGTTAATCCACTCGGCAAGAGCCTCAAGAGTTCAAGACGTACTCTCGCCTGCACTTTCAAGGGATTTCAAAAGAGTGAAATTAAAGGCTATGAACTGTACATATAACCTCCCCTCCTCCACTCCCCCCAAAACTTTATTGTTGATAGCAGCAGCCACCACTGCTATACTCTACTGGCACTGAAACTTTTTTGAAGGGTATTTGCCCTAAAACAGAAGCTGCTCAGATTTGGTAAACCTCAGAGGATCAAAAACTGAGGAATTTCATCACAAAAACAGAAAGAGAAAGGCTGAGCCTCATGAGAGATTACCTTAAGCCTTGGCGTTTCCTATTTGCTGGAACAAGATAAAGAGCAGAAAACACGAGGGGTCAGGAGATGCTCCCCAGGGCTGACACTCTTCTGGGCAGCGCTGGTGCCCTGTGCATGTTGACATCTTGCAATGCTTCTGAAGTAACAGAGTTGACTTGAGCCCCAAGTGCTCCTTTTGCCCCATAATCCTGTAACGGGCTAATGCACAAAAGCTTCCAGGATTCTGCGTACTAGACTGAAGAAACTTAGTTAAAAAAAAAAAAAAAAAAAGATAAGTAAAAGGGCAAGTTGAATAAAACCTATTTTCTCTAGAAAACACCTCTTTCTATACCCCTCTGCTGATGGTTTTGACCACATTTCACTGTCAAAACAAGCAACACACCTACCACGCTTTCCCTGTCTTCTGTTCTAGTCCGATGGAAGAAGTATCCTGGTATCTAGCAAAAACCAGTACCTCACCTGGTTCCACATCACACCCCTCATGTCTGCCGTCTCAGGAACTATCCTTCTGTCCCCTCCTTTTTTCTTGCCTCAAACTCTCCTCTCCAGGAACATTCCTATCAACACCTAGAAATGCTCTAGCATTTCCCCTCACTAAAAAATTCAAAACCAACCAATCCCCCTTATCTAAATCTAGTCCTCTTGCATCTACCCCATATCTTTTGTCCCCTTTATGGCAAACCTTCTCAAAAGAGTAAGTAATCCATACTTGCTTTGAAATGAAACAGATGTCAAACAGCGTATCTTTATCTTCATTCTTTTTTCAAATGTTAGCAGCATTTCTTTTCTCCCTTTTGGTTGCTTTGACACCAAACTCTCCTTTTGTTTCCACCTCAATAGCTGCTTCTTTCACTCTGTTTTGATGGCTTTGTACCAGCTTCTTTCTTGGCTCCTCTCCTCTTAATACTCTCTAGTCCAGGTGATCTATTCCAGTTCTGCATTCTAAATTTATGTTTCTGCCTCTTCAAATTTTCTTAGGAACTTCAGACACATGTTGTTAGTGGTCAGTTTGATGTCTGCCTAAGGGTATCTTGAACCTGTATTTTAAACATCTTTAAATTGGACTTTTTATTGAGTTCCAAGAGTTCTGTGCATATTTTGGAAATGGCTCTTGATCAGATTTATCTTTTGCACTTCTCTTCCCAGTCTATGGTTTGTCTTCTCATTCTTTTGAGTGAGATGCCTTTTGCAACACAGAAGTGTTTAACATTAATACAGTCTAGTTTATCCGTTTTTTCTTTTATGGACTGTGTGGTATCTTCAGTGAGGTATCTAACTAGTCTAATTGCCATACCAAAGGTCATCTAGAGTTTCTCCTACACTATCTTTTAGGAATGTTTACAGTTTTGTGTTTTACATCTGTGATACATTTTTAAGTTACTTTTTTTGGTGGAAGATGTAAGATTCACATTTTGGCATGTGAATGTCCAGTTGTTCCAGCACCATTTTGTTGAAGCAACTGTCTTTGCTGTACTGTATTCTTTTCTGCTTGTTTTCATAGCTGAATCCTTTTCACTCAAATCTTGGCTTACAGGAATACATGAAAATTCTCAGATACAATTCTATATGCATTTTTACATTGCCTTCAAATCTATAATTCAGTTAAGTTAAAAAATTACATAAGTTACTTATCATCCCTGTTATGAAAAAATCTATATTGATGTATATCTATATGCAAACATGATGCTTATTTGGAAGGATACACATCAAACAGTTAACTGTGGGATATACTCACATACTGTTCTTCAACTTATATTTTTCACAAAGCAGTATGAATAAGAAATCTATGCCAGTTCATATAAATGTACTTTATTCTTTTTAATGGCTGAAGTTATTCTTTTGGATGGATGTATTATAATTCACTATTTCCCTATATTGATGGATATTTAAATTGTTTCCAATTGTTTTTGCTATTTCAATTGAATCTTATTACAGCTGATATGGATTTCAATTCTTTGGATCACAGAAAATAATTTATTTCTCCTCTATGGGAACCAGTCTTTTATCACAGTTTCTGAGATAACACATCCTGTTCAATTGTGAAATGTGACCATGTAAAGCATTAACAAATTTTTGTATGCAGTTTACATATGGATATAATTTTTAACCAAATCTTTAAAACTTTAAAGTATACAAACATTTATGAAAACTCAATATTGCTAGTAATGCTTTGTATATATAAGGGATATGCAAACTATTTGAGGGAGACATTTTTAATTGAAGTTTAACATATACAGACAGGTACACAAATCTTGTGTACCATTTGATAAAATTTACATATGTATACAACAGAGAAACTGTTCCCCAGATAAAAACATAGAGCATTCCTTACACCTTAGCAGGCGAAGGGGCCACATTTTCATTGAGTAGGATACATTTTAGACTGTTTTTTGTATTTTTTTTTTATTTCACATTCCTTACATTTTTAGGATGAAGACTCCTTTATGACTCTTACAGTAACGAGAGTAAAGTGAACAGGGGCATCACAAGAGACAAGGGAGTATTTTCTCATTTCTGTTCATCCCTAATCATTCACTTAATTTTTAGAAACTGTTCATGGATCTCATAGTCAAGATGAGAAAATCACAGATTACCAAAAACTTTCATGTCTATATGATTCATATTCACAAGATTTTCATTCTGCTCTCCCAAACTTGTTTCCATTTCTTAGTCAATATGGGTTACTCAGTGTAAATAATGACATAATGTACTGGTCTTGAAATTATAAACAATCATTTATTTGACAGAGAAAATAATGAGCTGTGAGATTTTGGTTAAGCAATTTTTTTGTGTCTTCACTAGAAAATAAATAATGAAGACAAAAGACATGGGATAATGAAAGCTGTAGATATATAAAATAATGATCGAGAAGTAGGCTGTGGCAGATCACCAAGGCCTTAACTGCCACACTGAAATGCTTGGACTCACTGAACCTTTCTTTTTTCTCTTTTTTCTTGGGTGTCCAAGACTCCATATGGTATTTCAGTTACACTGCATTAAATAGAACTTTGTGGTTCCTCTGGAAATGTAGTAACAATTTTCAGTGAAAATATTTCAACTTTCAAATAACTCATTTACAGATTAATCTTTGCCAGAGTTTATGACTTGTTGTTCTTGTTAGCGTCACTTTATCTTTCTGCTCTTCAGTAACTTTTGATTTATAGAATAGGTAAGTTAAGCAAGATACTCTGAAATAATTTCTGTCCAAAAATTCAATGATTGACATGAAGTGGTACGTCAACATTTATCATCAACCCAACAATTTCTTCTTTCAGAATATTCTTTAGCAACATGAAAATATTATTTCTTCTGTAGGCCAGGTATTTATAAGACCATCGAAAAACATGCTCCATAGACAGCTTCTGTGTAGTACCTAAGGATTGGACCTATTAATAATGTTTAATTTTAGGTGATATTAAAGGAAACTATTCAGCAACTTGTATTTATTGTGTGGCTATTATATATCTTGAAACCTCTTTTGTCCTTTTACAAAAGGTCACACGTCGGTGTAATCTTCACTACACATATGAAGAACCTCAGACAGAAAAAGAGCAAGTTGCATAAGGTGACATCTCAGTGGAAGAAATGGTATCTGAAGCCAGCTCTTTCAACTCTATATAGTTATGTTCAATATATAGAACAGAGAGGAATTAATAAAGATAAATATAAAAGACAATTAAAAAAATCAATGAAACCAAAAGCTAGTCCTTTGAAAAAATAAAAGACAAGACTCTAGCTAAACTCACTAAGGAAAAAAAGGGAGAACAATCTAATAAATGGAATCAGAAACAAAAGAAAGTTACAACAGCATCTTAGAAATACAGAAGATCATATGAGAATACTATACACATCTTTACACCAACAAATTGGAAAATTTGAAAGAAATGTATAAATTTCCAGAAGCATAAAGACTTCCAAAGCATAATCTAGGATAGAAAACCTGGACATACAGTTACAAACAAGGAACTTAAAACAGCAATCAAAAGTCCCCCAAAAAACAGAAGTCCAGTACCAAACAGTATCACCAGTGAATTCTACCAAATCTTCAAAGAGGATTATCTATTCTTGTCAAATTCTTCCAAAAAGTTAAGTGGGAATGCTTTCACTACATTTTCTAAGGCCTGGTATGATACTGGAAGCAGACAAGGTCATCACAAAAAAGAAAACTACAGACTAATATCCCTGTTGAACATCAAGGCAAAAATCCTCAACAAAATATTAGCAAACCAAATTTAACAATGCATCAAAGGATCATGCATCATGATCAAGTGGGAACTATTCCAGGAATACAAGAATGGGTCAACATAGGCAAATTGATTGATAAATGTAATTTGTCCTATCAATAAAAGGAAAAACAAAACATATGATCATGTCCATAGATACAGAGGAGGCATTTGACAAGATTCAATATTCATTTATGATAAAAACTCTTAAGTAAAATGGGGTAGAAGAACATACCTCAACATAATAAAGGCTCTACATGTCAAGGCCATAGCTAACATCATACTGTATTGGAAGTTACCACTGGAGCAATTAGGCAGGGAAAAGATATACCCAAATTAGGAAAGAAAAAAATGAAACTATCACTATTTGCAGATGATATGATAATATACCTAGAAAATCCTGAAGATGCCCCTAAAAAGCTATTAGAAACAATAAACCAGTATAGCAGAGTGGCCCAAAACAAAAGCAATATACAACAGTCCACTGAATTTCTATATGCAAAAGAAATCTTGCTATTTGTGACATGACAATATGGTTGGAACTAGAGAGGATTTGCCTAGTGAAAGAGGAGAAAAACAATTACCAGATGACTTCACTCATGTGGAATATAAAGAAAAAAAAATAAAGAAACAGACAAAACTAAACCAATGGGGGAAGAACACAGTGCAAGGGGCCCAACAGTCCATGGTGGAGGATTATGGGCTCTTTGGTGATTGGTATGGTGTTGGAACATAAATTTGAAGAGGTGTAAACCTATATTTCTAAATCATATCCAGTGTTGTAAACTATTGTTACCTCAAAAAAAAAATTAACAGAAAAAAATGGGTGAAAGGAAGTAAAAAATACATGAAACGTGTCAGTTTTTATATGGGGACCCAAATCAGTTTGAAGGTAACAAAGTCACTCAAAAGTCAAACCTAATTCTTTACTATCACCATAAAATGAGATCCATTTTCCCAGCTAAAGCAGTCTGTCATTAAAGACAGTCAACCATTTCTGGCAAAAAAACCCAACAAAACATTAAGTGTATTTAAATGGACTAATCAGGAAACTGTAAGAGATCAGAAAAGAAGGGATTTTGTCTCTGACTCCCTGAGAGGGACAGAGTTGTTACAAAGAGGCTTTCAGATTGTAATACACAGAGACAACTAGAACATCCATCTGTATTTTAACACAGGAAAATTGATTGATCATGAGTAAGAAGACACAATTTCCAAGCGGAGCTGGCAAATAAGTGAACAGAGAAGCCTCATTCACAGCTATGTTGATGAAAAGTGTTTTGCTTTTTTTTTTTTAATATTTAGGAAGGTTCTAATTCTGAGACATACCCAAAACGCAAGTTATGAAGATAATGATTAAACTAACTGCGACCACAAACTTTTCTCAAGCTGTATTTTTTCAAGTCAAATCTCTTTTTACTACAAATTTGTTCAAATGGATGTACATAGGTGAAAAAATTACTTAAAAACCTAAAAAATACAGTAATTATTACCAATATTACGTAGGAAAAACATGAAGATATAGGCAGTAAGTGTATGTACACGCATACAGTTATCTATATGTAAAAGTTCTTGGAATTCTCAAATTTTGTAGATAATATAATTTTGTACAGGTATATAGAATGTTGTATAATATCTAACCAAATTAAACATATTTAGCGTTTAATTGGTGCTTCTAATGAACGCAGTTACTTTAAAACTATTTTTTCTTACTGACGGTTTTATTATGCAATGTGTATCTTTAAAGCAAAATTACATAATCTCAAACGTTTTTAAATGAGATTTCAAACTTCTTTTAAGAAAGAGACTCAAAAGCAAGGACTTTTGCTGAAATCCCTAACAATCCAGTAGTCTAGACATTTCTCCAAGATAAAAATATAGTAAGAATTTTTCACAGTAAACTTGGTCAATGGTACCCGTGCCTGAGTTTCATTTATGTTTAGTTCTTTAAAGTTTTTTTTTCACTTAGTTTTATTTTTATGCAGTTTACCAATTTTCATGTTAGCAAAATAAAGTTACTATTTTATTATCAAAAAGAGCATACTCACTAAGGAGGCTTCTAAATTATGTTACTCAACCAAAACCTCTTTAAACTTTCTTTCCTATTACAGCTGGCCCTCTGTATCTGCAAATATAATGCCATTTTTATGTAAGAGACTTGAGCATCCATGGATTCTGGTATCCATAGGGAAACCTGGAACCAATCCTCCCATCCACCCTAGGGATATGAGCGATGACTGTATAGCCAAATCTCCTTTAAAATTACCTCTTTTCTTGTCGTTTATGTTGTATTGTCAATGTTAAATTTATGTGTGTGTGTTTTAATATTTCCTCATCTTTAAAGTGACAAAGTAATATACTAGAGGCAAAGGTTAGCCTAGGTGTGAATCTGCATTCTAATGAAATGGTTGTATGATCACAGAAGTAAAAAAGGGCTATGGGTGGGGAAAAGGGGTGTCTTGCGGGAGTGTTAACAAGGGAGAGGATAGGAGGACTTAGGGATGAGAGAACTCTAAGACAATCATAAGGTTAAATGGAAAATGGTCTCTAATTTGTTATCATTTTCTTCAGAATTTCCTGCAACAATTTTAGAAAGTGCTTAATTAATACATACTAAAATTGCAACTGGTCTAAACTATTTAATAGCAAATATTAAAAAGTTTTAAAACTTTCAAGAGCAAATCTTTTCAGTGATTTTAAAATCAGTGATAAATTTTTACACTTACTACTGAATTGAAACAAAGATACCACCTATCAGATATGTTTTCATAAAAATGTCATAACTTCAATAATTTCAAAGGAGAGATTAAGCATGGACCAGCCTTCAATATGGTCAGAAAAACAACTAAAATTACTTAAATTCTGAAGCAATTTTCCCCCCAGCATTATTTTCTTTTTGGTCACAGTCACCTATGTTATATCCTTTGTAACATCATTGCTACCACCATCTCTCAGTAAATGTCCATCTACAAATTAACTTTCTTGAGACAAATGCCTGGCATACTATTCTTCTGATTCCTATGAAAGGCTCACTTTTAAGATACAATTGCAGCTGCCCCACACTGCCAGTTACTGTGTCATACACATGCCTTAAAATTCTGTAATCAGCAACCACCAGGTGCCGTATCGCATTCAGCACACCACATGCAGTCAATACAGACATCCCCAAACACACCAAGGCTGGTTTTGTCAAATGTTTTATTGAGTGTAGACATCTGGAGTACTGTAAAACATGCATTATCTGTAGATTCAAAAAGGAGCAAGCCACATTGTCCTCACTGTCAAATGTGTCAAGCTTGGCATACATGATGGAGATTAATGAAGTATCATGAGAGTAATATGGTTCCTGAAAAGCTTCTACAATTTGGAGTGGGGTCTTAATCACGTGAAAAGCAAAGCTGTTCACATTTAGTGAACTTACATTTCATAGGAGATACACAATATTTTAATTTTAAAACAAATAAAAATAATTCTGTTTGTAGAAGATTCCCACCCCCCCAACTTTATTTGTCCCTTTAGTTTTCAGAAATTTTAATTAAAAAAAATCATATGCCTTTTGAAAGTTATACTTTTATCTGAGCAATAACTAAAATTTATTTCTTTTTCGGTTGCTGAGGTGTATTAAATTTGAAGAAGATAATATCTCCATCTTCAACAATATAATTTCTGCCTTGTTGTCTGTACTTTCCAGCAGCCTGTAAATAGGAAATACAAAGGAAATGGGTTACCATTTTAAAAGAAAATACATGAAGTAAATAGTAGGAGTAGCTAAAAAAGGCATTATACTTCTTGGTCATATTAAAAAGCAAAGTATAAGACAGAATACAAGTTCAAAATTAGACTTGGAGAGTAACAAAGTATTTCTGATTCGGACAAAGCTAGATTTTTCTATACCTATAAATCATAATGATTTCTCCATTAAGTTGTTGGTATATAAATATGATTATAGTAATATCATTAAGTTTCATTACATGCTGCTTTTGATATAATTCTGAAGTGTCTATAGCCACCGTTCAAATCACTATAACAAAACAGGGAGGGGGAAAAAAAGACTGTATACCTAGTTTACGGTAGTTTTAGTTGCTAATGAAATTCTTAGGTGACAGCGGCTATTAGTGGTAATGTATATATTTTAAATTTACATCTAGTGTTTTAGTTAGCTTTGACAATGACCACATGTAATGGTGCATGCTAGAATTCACCATGACGTTTACTGACTAATGGCCTTAGCTATAAGTTGGAACGACAAAGATAGCAAATTAGTCAGCAAAGCCACTGATTCTACCTGCTGGTATGCAAATAGAGGTGTGCAATCTGCAGGTAATTCTAATGAAAACATGTGGTGGTTTCAGAGACCCAGGTTCACTCCAACACACAGCATACACACTTCACCCTAAGCACAACAGGCTCTTCAGCATCTATGTTTTTAACATGGCACACAACTGACACAGTTCCATGTGACCCGCTATCGACCACTCAACAACAAGGACTTGAGGATCATTTGGAAAACACTCTCTAAAATATTTTCCTTCTATAAGAATTTTTTGAGAACATGAAACCTTTGTCCAACAAGATTAAGTATTTTCCTTTGAAGATATTGATAAGAATGTCCAAAGTCAAGTTCAATTACTAATCAGAAACAACACTAACAAAGATCATACATCTGAGGTTAAAATCAACAAGCCAGATCCAGAGTCATAATGAGCATATTTTCAATGACCTAGACTACATTTAAACAATCATCCACTAGTAATGTGCTATTAAAATGAAGCTAATTTTCAAAAAGCCAAGATACCTTAATATCCTAAAAGATACAAACATATACATAATTTTTGTAGACATTAAGTGTTGTAGGCCATTTGTTATTTATTTCAAGAATCTAAAGCTCACTGGTATAAAACTATAGGGACAACTTAAATCAAATACACACTGACATGACATTAATGTAAGTTTATATACTTCATCACCACTCAAGTTTACTATTAATTAAAGGTGACAGTGTTCCTTTAAATTCTCTAGAGACCATTTAATCCATTTCCACTGCTATCAGAAACACTGGTTGAAAAAAAAATCAATACCCATTTGTGAATCTTGAGTATGTATTAAACAAGACACGTCTAACCAGTTCATTTGCACTTGAAAGCAGCCATCTGTAGAAGCCAGCTTTGCCTAAGCAGATATGATTGCTAATAATGTGATATCCCTGTAGACTACAAAGCCCACACAGAGCTATTCACTATATAGTTCACAGCACTGGCATTAAATTAGTTATGCTGCACTGGTGTTAGAAATACATACACATACATACACATATACACTATCTTGCTCTCAAGCCTAAAACCGACTTGGATAATATGCAATTAAATATTTGTTGAATAAGATAGCATAAAGCAATTCATAAGTGCTTTATTTTACTTGGAGTTCAAATTTTGAAATGTTAGTTTTGGAGATTGGAAGCCATATAAAATACTTAATGATGTTCTAGACTGAAAAGTCAGGTAGTGTTAAGCATTTCAACAAGCAGGAAATATTGTTTTATTGCATTTTATAAAGTTTCTCTGCATTGTTAAAGTGGTCATAATCACAATTTATATATCTTTCAAGTTTATTAAAATAGAGACAAGTTTAGTGATTGGTAAAACAAGCTTATCATGTGAGAGCATTAAAAAAATCTGATTTTTCAATCCTAGTAATAAAAAAAATTCTTACTTTAATTATCTTCACTCCATGAAAAAAATATATTTGCCAATATTTTACATAATGTACCCTTGCTTCTAACCATGTTGGCATGCTGAAAAATAATCTGAGATTTTTCAAGTCTAATTAGTATTCCAGACAAAGTTCAATTTCACTGTCTGCATACCTATCTATTGATACAGATGCCACCACCCAGAAGCTAATGACTTTGCTTAGTTGTAAACTAACTTTTTTCACTCTTTAAAAAAAAAGGCTTTCATTCCACAATGAACCACTTATGCTAAGATTTCCCCTCCTCCCCTTGGGGTTCTATTAAAGTCCTGCTGTTCAGTGTGATCTTTCCAATGATACCAATGAGAATAAACTAAACTTCCTTGCATTGCTTTCGAATCATGAAATAGTAAAACACAAGAGACCAGTTTAAATTCTTTAGCATTTTCTATGTTCGTCTTCAAATATCAAAATAAATAAAAGGTAAAGGAGCCTTTCTACAATGTCAGTTTAATCACCTGGCATAGCTATTGATTAGAGATGATATACCTACTAGATTTTTGCTAAGTAAAACCTAATAAGGCAAATGAAATTAGCTTGCAACAGAACTTACATTAAAAACCATTTATTACTCATATATAGCATTGCATCACTATTAGTGGTTGTAAATCAAATGGTACTTATTAGCTAGAATAAAGCACAACTTTGGACCTGCCCTCTAGTGTTGAGAAAGCAAATCAAATTCCTAAAGATTTAAAAAAAAAAAAAAAAAACCTACGAAGTTTAGCAAGAACAGGTTTTACTTAACTAAATTTCTATCCCTTTCCTTGAATGAATCATAGCACACATATTTTACTTCTATTTTAAATATTTTAAATATTCAAATGCAATAAGTACACCTTTTCATTGGCCTTCAGTGAACAAATTCATTGAAATTATTTATAATTTTTTAAAACTAGTTTATTATTTTTATTTTCAATTTTAGAAAAACACCACAAAATTAGTGTTAAGTCACACATTTAAAAATAATTTAAAAGGATATAAACATCTATAGCAATTCAATCAGCTGAAAGTAATACTAAATCCTGATAATTTTATTATTTTATTTTAGACCACATGGTTTAAAAGGCAATTAGTTATCAACCATTTTTATCCCGACTATTTTTGTATCAGTAAAAATCATAAAATACGAAATTAGAAAATAATTCCTTACCTTGACTGCGTTTTCAGAACCTTCCTCTTTAAAATCTTCATATTTCATTACTTCGGCCATAATGAATCCTTTTTCAAAATCTGTGTGAATTTTTCCTGCAGCTTGAGGAGCCTTCGTCCCTTTCTTTGAAAAGAAAAACGAGAGAAACTTAATTGCATTTAATAGAACTGTAAGAATAGAGATTCTTTTATCTGATATGTAGTTAGGCTCAACTTAAACTTAGTTTACTGTCAGTAGTCAGGTACACAAGCAGTATATTTTCAACACTGGGTACTATCTGAACAGCAGATTTAGCACAGACAGATCAGCCGATATTAAAGAAGCACAGCTTTATTTTTCCTAACAGTCATCCAGTTTTATTGATTTAGATGCAGTGATCTGGTTTTGGTGTAGGTTTCACTTCGATTTTTATTCTTCACAGAAGAAAAAATAAGGATTTTAAAGTAACTTTCAAGCTGAATTATCAAAGGTTTTAAAAAGATGAAAAGCCTTTAAAATTTTAGCTCATCTAAAGAACATATAAAAATCAATACATAAAGGGACTTCTGATTTCAACAAATCACATAATCTAACTTCAGCAGATAATTATGAAATTCTCATAAAATTTTAATAAAATTTTGGGATATTTTACATATTACACCCTGCCTCCTAATCATCATGAAAGAAAATTCAAGTTGACATAGTAAGAGAAATATGTCTTATTATAATTACCCCATATGTTAAATTACAAGGACATACATTCCAGACACACACAACCATGGAAAGAAATTTGAGAAATAATGGTGACCTAAAGGCTGCTTAATAAAGCATGCTAAAGTGATAAGGAGTCTGACACTATAAAGCACAGTTTTTACAATAAAAGATGTATTGGGTTAATATGGCTACTCACTGATGCTTACCTGACTAAATATCTTTGCACATTAAATCATGGATACTTATAATCAGTCTTTAGATAAATCGGATTTCACATTTTCAAGTCCAGAACATGTTATTTTTCCTGCTACACATACTTAACTTTATAAGTTTTAAGATTTTATAATATATAGTAAAAATAAGCCCTAGCAATTTGTTTACCAACTCAGGTTTGCTTTGACATTATGTTTTAAGTCTATATAAAGGGACCTTGGTTGGAAGTCAATCAAACATTTTTTTTTACAAAGGGGAGATGAGATAAAAGAAAAGTGAATCTCACATTCAGAGAACACATTTAACATTATGTTAAATGGCCTCCATGTTCTTATCCATATTAAATCAAAATAAATGTAACAATAAATTACAGCAGTCAGTGAAAACAGAAATCAAAGCAGCAATAAAATTTATCATGTATCTTATATGAAAAAAACATAACAACAGACTGAATAAGACATCGAGCATTTCTAAAAGTTCTGACATTATTCTTATATTTAGTAACACTACTTGGAACTACAGATATTTCAAAATATTTTTCAATAGTAACTACCGAATTACAATATATTTACATTTAAAAGCAAACCATTATGGTTCAGTTTCTATTGTTCTCTGGCAATAAATTAGTCATTCTTTCTGGATATAATCAGTATACACCAATATTTACAACACAAACCACAATTTTAAAGAAGAATAATTGAATATATAACATTGCAAAAAATAAACACTATTTCTATGAATTCAAATGAAAAAGGTATGAATTATTACACACTGAGTTTAGCTCTTGAGCCCAACTGTGTATCTATGAAGAGCATAATGATGTCATATTGCTTTTATTGCTGAAAATGTAATCCGAGCAAAGCAAAGGAGGAAAGAACCACCCGCAACCCAAACAAACTTAGCGAATACAAAATGAAAAGCAACATCAATTTCACTGCAGACAAACCCAGTCACACAGATTAAGCAAGCACAATACTGGTGCGTCTTATCTCTGACCACAGGAGGAGGGTAGACAGATTCTACAGGATGAAGAAATTCAGACTATGTAATAGGCAGAATCAATTGTTACCTGCCTCAATCAATGCCGCTCCACTTTCACTGTTCAGCAGCTCACAAATAATTAAAGTTATCCTGGACAAAAACCTCATCTGTAATGACTAGCTAACCGCCACCATGACAAACTTCAAAGTCAGTGATATCAATCTGAATTCAATAGTGTGGAACTGGATATAGCTGATGAATAAGTATGAATCTTACCCTGATGGTCCATGCACGCACTTCATCTGGGCCTGCAGTGAAAAAGTATTCTAGTTGGAGTGCTGCAAACCCAGCCTTAATGATCTTTGGCAAAGCGCTGAAATAAAATGAAACAAATTCACTCAACATATAAGTTGACTACACCAGAGATCAGTATAGAGCTAAAATTATTCATTTCAATCAGAAAATGTTAAACAATGGTACTAGTAAATGACCACTCATCTTTTATAATACCTTGAAGAGGCCAGAAAGTATATAGCTATTTCTAAAAAGTCCCTTCTAAAACTGGTTTTAATCATATTAATCTGAATGTCACTGAATCGTTTACTATATAAAAAAGTAAAATTAGATCTACTCATTCTGTGACTACTTTTGTCCAAAATTAATTATTCCCAGAACATGGATCATGAAAACGAAATTATTTGATTGAAATCCAATGTTTAAACAATTTATTACTGTTACTTAGAAAAAATGAAGGCAACTGATTCACCCTTTCCCCTCCCCCACTGAACATGACGAAAGAGTTTTGGCGATCATTCCTTCTCAAAAATATACATAACTAATACCTATGTTATAATTAAAACACTGTACAGAGATGACAGATGACAGTTAAAAACTTAATTTAAAATAAATCTTTTCACTCTGTCTCATGGTAAAGAAAGGAGAAGATTCCCTCTTTATAATGGTAATTACTCTGTCATTTATTATTCTATCAGCGCAAGCAATTAAATTACTGCAAGGAAATAGTTGATAATAAAGTGTAGGGAAAATGAATGCTAATTAACCTTTGTGTCATGTTCGCTTCCAGATACTTCTGTCTCTCCTCAGCACTCAATTCTTGCAACTTGAGTTCCAAGGCCCCACTAAAAGGAATGACCAAGGCACCTGGGTCATACTTGTCCACCCACTCTTTAATTTTTATCAACCTGTAGACAAAAAAGGGCACAACATTATCTTGTAGTGCATGCATGACTGTACCACATTCATTATTATCAAGTAGCACATACATATTCATAAGAATTGCACGGTTTTATGATGCCATCTTTTTGTGTATAGCTTTCCAAGGTCAAGGCATTAACAGGCAGCAACTGCTTCAGGTATATGCCATAGTATTTTACTGTAATCGAATTTTACTATAGCACATTATCTATAGAAACTATTAAACAAATATTTTAAAACTTCTTTTAAAGTTACACTAAATTTGTTCAGTATCAGTACCTGTGCCCTTCAATGAAACTTCAATTTATGATTAATTTTCCTTAGTATACAAAGCAAAAAATTTAAAAGCAAAACCTCAAAGTTCTGCTTGTAATAGGAATCACACATTAAAGCGTCAGCTAATTTTGAAGATCTATGATAAATTAATAATTTGTCCCCCAAGAATTTATAGTTCTTACCAGCTTTGATGGAAATTTTTGCTAGTCAAAAAAAAAAAATCCAGAAATACATATTTATCATGAACACACTGTTCTTATGAATCTGACTTTTGGAGGCTCATGAATAATAGAACTATAGATGAAACAAATTTCTTTAATGTCAAAGGGTTTGGAAAGCCAAATCCATTAAGAAACTACTCCCAAGTACTAGCTGAAAAGATGGTATTGAGTGATTTTTCTTTCCTCTCAAAGCATGGTGCATTTTGCTTAAGTAATACCAAAGTTAGAACATAAGTATAGTGAAAATATTAATCAGTCTTGGAGCCTACCTCTTTGCTACCTTTTTAACCTAAGCCTCAGCTTCTTCGTTTTTAAAAACAGAGATAATAGCAGTACATATAACAAAGAACCTAAAAATATAATACCTGGCATATAGTAAATAAATAACAGTAGTTACTACTATTATCAATTTTCATTCTCATATAATTACAACATATATGCCTGTGATTATGGAAGAGGTTAGTATAGGATTGAACACAGGTTTCATAGAAATTTGTACTAAAAATTTAATGAATACTATAGTCTTACATGGTCCTACTAGTTTCCCCATAGTTAGTCTAAGGTTCTAATAGCTATTGTGACAAAAAGCTATAGCAGAAATTCTTTAAATAATCAATGTAAACATCACTTAAGGTGAAAATAAACACAAAAGGAAACAACAAATTCATTAACACCTGTCAAAGAAAATGCAAGGAATCAGAGTTATTATAAAATTAAGAATATGACCTACTGTGTAGGGTTTAGGATGGGATAAAGGAATGAAAAGTTTGCACAATTATTTATACTGTTAACAAACCATGTTTATTATACCTGGTTATTCTATAATTTACTTATTTAATGTTTCTGGTGTTTTTTGATCTTCATGATATTTTTTTCTTTTAGTCACATCGTAAAAAAGTGGATCAGTCACTAGATTTAGTTTGGAATAAAGTATGTGTCCTTTAATATATGAAATCCAAAGTAGGTATATTCTTATCCAAGATAATGTACGACAGTTAAGGAAAAAAGAAAAAATTAATTGATACTTCTGTCTATAGTAACATTATGAGTGTCTAAGTTACACACAGACTTACTCTATTTAAACAAAACTATATTGAAATGTTAACATCAATGGTTTAGGAACATACATTTATTATACAAATCAGAACTAAATATGTAATTTTAAAAAAGATCATATACCAAATACAGATTCAATGAAAATAAAACAAGCCCATTTGAAATAAGTAATATAAAAACATCATATATATTTTGTTTCATAAATATGGTCAACCTAACTAATAAAACTAGAACTGTTATGAAACAAGATAAGAAATAATTACTTTGGCTAAAACATCAATTCAGAATAACAATAGTTCTACCCTACCCTGTCATTTTAACAGCCTTTCCTGCAGAGTCCTCAGAGGGATTATTTGCATTCCTCAGGTGTTCTATTGTACAATTCAGATGAATAAAGACTTACAAATCATTCCTCTACCGCCAATGTGAGACTTTGATCTGGTGAATACACCATTGTACCTTAACTATAATTGGCAAAAAAACCTGACAGTGTAGAGCATCACAAGCTTAATAACAAAGGAGAATATCTCAAAGTGTTGACAGATGATCTTCATAATGCAGAAGCAGAGCTGGTACATTTTAGCAATAAATGAGCACTGAGGTCTAAAGGTCTCTAAAGTGACTGACATCAGACCTGCTATCGCCTCACTAAAAGGAAAAGGGACCGTAGCACTCTCCGTAAAGTGAGTTAGGCTCTTTGCCTGCAAGCTTCACTTTTGTGACTTTCACTGTCACAGAAAACACGGGGAAGATGAAAAGTGAGTTAGGTTCTTTGGCTATCTGCTTTACTTTTTTGTGACTTTTACTATCAAACAAAAGTGAGATATGTCCCAAGTGACTTTTAAATTACATAGTTGAAATAAACTGTGGGTAATTAGAAAAATGACTATTTCAAGATTACAGACTGGAATACATGTGATCTATCTAGTAGGTCTGATGGTTACAAAAGTGTGATAATGAGCAAAGATCACAAGTTAGAACCCCAATGGGAGCACTTATCTTTTGCAGAAAAATGTCTATTCTATTGCTACAAACCATACCCCAAACTACAGCTAGTCATCTTAAAAATATGTACTGCCAGCACATGAGGAATATGGAAAATCAAAGTTGAGTTCAGTACAGTTACTAGAAAAACAATTTCAAGTACATTCTGTCATGAATAATAATCTCCATAGACAAATGTTAGCAAATGTCTATGAAGAAAACTATCCGAATGCTAGTTACCAATATAATGATAATGATGATGATATTGTCATAAAATACCAAAGTAAATGAGGGAAGGAAAAAAGACAGCGAAAATAGTAGATTCTCAAAGAGTTAAAATGTAGAGACCTCTAAAATATTCATTTTGCAAATTTATATGAAGAGATTACTGCAAGGGAACTCAAACTTCTCCTGATAAGGAGCTAGAACCATGATAAATTCGCCAATCTCATGAATGACAGATGGAAAGAGCAACTGTCATTAGTTGTATTTTTCTCTGTGTAGTGATTGTACGACAAAGGGACAAAGTAAGCAAAATTAGTTTTAAGACTAAAAGGATGATGCTTGAGATACACTGGTAGGTTGTGATCCATTAGAGTCTTTGGAAGAATGAGATCTTTAATATTAAATTAGTACTGAATTTCCAAAAGATAAGCATCTCACTTACCTTTGGTCTTATAATCTGACCTTCTTAGCCAGTCTTGAAATTCCATATACCATCATTTGATTTTCCTAGGTTACTTTACAATGTTTGTATTTCTCTTCCCATATATTAATTTCATTTATAAAATTTTATTCTTTTCTCTTTCAAATCTACCTGCTCATTTTTGGTAATATTTTACTTTTGCTTAATGAGTATAGCACCTTTCAATATTTTCAACAGATTTAATTTAAAAGTTCCTCTCAAACTGCTCTAATTCTTGGATATAGCCCCGCTTCCCTCTTCACAACAGTAGGTTCTAGAGTACGTGCTGTGTAGTTTGTGTGTTTTGGCAGCAGCAATTACATCCCAATGGAGCCTTTGGGACTTTGGGTGATATATCTACAGGGTCAATTTGTAGTTGTTTCTCCTAAGGAAAGAACCCATGAAGGGTCTTGGGCACTAGATCATTTTAAGGTTTTATACTATATTACACTTAGTTACAGGTAATGCAAGTTAAGGACCCCTACCACTTCCAGTAATGCAAAGGAAATGTTTGCTTTGAATCCCATGCAATGTCAATGAAGTTTCAGATTCACAGTAAAAAGAATTAACTAGTTAAGATAGCATGACTATGGTCAATAATTTCTTACTTTATAAGATATAATTCTGCCTCTTAGTCTAATAAACCTCAATGCCTGGAAAAACATCTGTAGTAAGTTAGCGGAGTCTAGATTCAAATCATAAGAAGTGATTCCAGTAGAGAGGGCTTTGTGAAATATGAATTTTTATCTAGTGAAAGGGATATTACCACAAATTGTACCCTATAAGGACTTTACAGAGCCACTGTCTGAAAAAACCCAATTCATTTTGCAGTCACTACAATAAATGACATTTGTATACATACGTGTGTATATATATGCATATATATATGAAGGGAAATAAATTTTAGAGAAATGGACATTCCATTTGCAGCAAATAAAAATTGGTATCAGGCTTCTGTTTCAAGGATTAACAAGTTTTCTGATCATAGTGGTTACTGAAAGGTCATGAGAAAATTGAAATGATAGATGTTATATATGACAAGCAGACAACCTTCAAAGCAAACTGGAAAAACTGGAATACACATATCTCAATATTTTGGATTTATTATGACCCTGGAATTTCTTTAATGTGCTTAGTATACCTTAAAAAAGATAATACATGAATTAGTCTATATGTGACGAACATGTAACAATGATAATGGAAATATTTTCTTTGTTCAGCAAAAAATTCCATTAAAAAATATGTTGTAATGAATAAACAGCAGAAAATACCAGGGTGAATCTTACTTATTCAATAGTTTGAGTAAATCATAGTAATCCCATTCTCCAGTTAGTAACTGGTGTGAAGGGGTAAATGAAACAGTTCTGGTCAATGGGGGCACTATGGGAAATGTGCTACTGGCCTAAGGAAAAGATTCCAAAAGGTTCCTTTTGTTCTTAGGAAACGAAAAGAAGACAGTCTGGCTGGACATGATGGGATCTTACCCCTGAAACTAAAGCAGGCATTCTGTGACCAAAACAATGGAAGCAGGAAAAAGTGAGAAAAATTTTGTTCCTGATATCACAGGAACATTAAATTACCCAACATGGAGACAAACTATCTTATCATTCTGCACTGGAATTGTCTTTGTTATTTGTAGCTGAAAGCTTTCTGATACTGATAATGACCACACTTGGCAGTTCCTCTTAACTTGTCTAGCTCCAACTTATTCTTTAAGACACCAGATCCCTTAGTGCTTTCCCTGAGCTCCCACATGGGTAAGGCAGATGCTGTTCTGCATTCCACCCTACACTATAAATTGCCTGTTTTCTAGTTTGTCTCCTCTCACTATAATAAAAACTTCTTGAACTCATGGACTTGTCTTCGTTTCTTGATATATTCACAGAACTCTACCAGCACAGCACCTGGTGTACAGTGAATGCCCAAACATTTTCTGAATGGATAATAAGGTGGCAACAGCTCTAGCTAATAACTAGCTGACTAGCTAAGGTACTTATTTAAGCTCTCAGTGTTAATTTACTCATCTACACACCAGTCTAGGTCAGTAGTTTTCAACCTGTTCTGGTTCCCCTAAGGAGCTCCTAAGGAGCTAGGAGGAAAGAGGGTAGAGAGGACAAAAGATGACATCCTCTCTACTCTCTCATTTCAATCAGACCTTCACTATTCTTATTCAATATTCTTATGCACTATTCTTATTAACTAGAGTGATTAATGACACCAAGTAGAATAACACCATAATAACCCAGAGGAAACAAGTTTCATTCAGGCTAGACTTTGTAACAAAAAGTCATACTACAGTGGTGTTAATTTCATTCCCAAGTTAAATCTGTTACTTAAACATTAATAATTCAAGTCTAAACCATCAAACTACTAACCATCTGAAGGTTCACTGTGAATGTGTCAAAATGAGCACCTCAAACTTCAAATGTTTCCAAATCTCAGGCTTCTTACCAGTCCCCCACCCCCTCAACCCCCAAGACTACTAAGGTATGATTTGTGTTCACACCAAGTGATCCAGGCAGTGTATATTTCTGCTACTTTAGAGCAGTGTCTTTCAAAATAAATTTCTGGACCACCTGTGCATCCAGTCTATAAGAACACCCAAATCTACAATCTCCAAAAGTGGGATTTGCAATTAATCCTTCTAACACTTTCTACCATGATGTCTCTGCCCTTTCTTTGCAATTCTACGATAGCCTTAAACATTAAAAAACAGAAAAATTCTGTAATCAGAGCTGTCATGAGATATAAAATCAGTATTTGTAGCTTGAGACTATGAAATACCATTAGCTGCAAGAAAACTTCTCAACTTTGATATGATGCTATAGGTGAGGTCAAATTATTTCTGGCCATGAAGTGCTGGGATAAATTCTCTCTCCCACTTCTGTGCAAAGAGGAAGTCACTAGGTTGATGCAATCTACAGTCTAACACATTTATAGGGACAGAAATTTTTATTTAATTTATCACAGACATAAAATGTACATGGTATCAGAGATGAGACTGCCAAAGCCAGACTGTTTATGAAGATAGTTAGAAGTCTATCTTCGACATCTTGGGAGAGATGAAGAAGGTATTTTGAATAAGAATGAGTGTGTTTATGTGGGGGCAAGGGGCAGAGAACAGGAATCCAAACACGTTGTAATGGTAATGTGACAAAGAAACACTACCAAAAAGATGTAGAAAACTACAGTACCAAGTTTTTTTGACATTGGCCTAAATTTGTGAAGGGGCTGTAAATGATAAAATTAAATGGAGATAGGAATATATTTAACTAAAAATAATGAAGTACATGTGTACATGAAACCTAGAAAGCATCACTGACAGAAATTAAAGACTGAAGAGGAAAGATTAGAGAACTTTATATTGTTAACACATTGCATGCGGGAAAAGTATTTATATGTTTTATGTCGACTGGTAGTAGAGCGCGGGACATGTATTAATACGTTTTTTATAGACTAGCGGTAGAATGCGGGTAATGTATAAATATGTTTATTTTTATATATATTTTTTATACTTAAAAAATTAGCAAAAATGGCCCACGCCACCTGTTAGCATGCAATAAAAACTACCCACAAACAATGTGTTAAGATGGCAATCTTCACCAAATTGACCGAGAGATTCATTAACTAATGATGTACATGTGTACATGAAAACTAGAAAGCATCACTGATAGAAATTAAAGACTGAAGTAAGAGGAAAGATTAGAGAGCTTTATATAGTTAAGATGGCAATATTCAACAAATTGACCTAGAGATTCAATGTAATTTCTACCAAAATTGCAGTTGTCTTTTGTGCAGAAATTGAGAAGTCGGGCCTCCTTGTTGGTGCAAGGGGTTATGTCTCAGCACTATGAAGCTACCTGCAGCCACTGCAGCATTCAGATCCCCAGCCAGGGAGCTTCCCACATGGCACAGCAGACTCCTCTGGCCTCGCCTGCTGCTCCCCTCAGCAGTATACTTCAGTAGATCCACCTGTTCTGCTCCTCACCCTGTCTTTGGTGAATCCTCTTACCTCCCCCCACACACCTCTGTCCTGCACCCCAGCTCTTATATACATAAATAAATAAATCATTTTTTAAAAAAGAAATTGGGAAGTCCATCCTAAAATGCATACGAAAAATGTAAGAACACAAATAGCCAAAACAATCTTGAAAAAGAAAATAGAGCATTCACCCTTTCCTATTTCAAAACTTATTACAAAACTATGGTAACCAAAACTATGTGGTACTGGTATAAAGTTAGATGTATAGTATAGATAAAATGGATAGAACTGAGAATTTGGAAATAAGCTCATACGTCTATAGTCAATGATTTAGAAAATTTAAATCAGAGTAAAAAATGCATAACATAAAATTTACTAACCTATTTTTAAAGTATAGTTCAGTAGTGTTAACGATAGCCACACTGTTGTAAACGATCTTCAGAACTTTCTCATCTTGCAAAATTTGAAATTTTATATCCATCAAGCAACACCTCCCTGTTTCTCCTGCATCCCCAGCACTTGGCAACCATCATTCTACTTTCATGTTCTATGAGCTCGACAAATTTAAATAACTCTCTGAAGTAGAATCTTACAGTTTTTGTCTTTTTATGACTGGCTTCTTTCCCTTAGCATAATATCCTCAAAGATCATCCATATTGTTGCATATAACAAAATTTCCTTTTAAGACTGAATATTCAGTTATAGGTATATGCCACATTTTGCCTATTTGTTCAGCTACTGATAGACATTTGAGTTGCTTTCACCTCTTGACTCTAGTGAATAATGCTGCAATAAACATGTGTGCAAATCTTCTTTGAGATCCTCCTTTCAATTCTTTTTGATATATATTCACCAAGTGGGGTTGCTAGATTACATGATAATTCTGTTTTTAACTTTTTGAGGCATCTCCACATTGTTTTTTTGTGGTTTACACTATTTACATTCCCAACAATGCATCCTTATCAATACTTATTTTCTATCTTGCTTGTATTGTTTTGAATATATAATCTTTTAAAATTAAGGTAAAATTGGTTTATAACATTGTATATGATTTAGAGATACAGGATCACACTCCTCAGGTGTAGGTTACCACACCACACCCACCACCAAGATTCCCATAGTCCTCCACCATAGTCCACTGTGGTCCTCCCATTTTCTTTCCTCCCTCTCCTCCCCCATCTTGTAGTCTCAATTCCACAGTCAGATTTCTATGGTTTGTTAACGGTTTTTGTTCCATTTCTCTGAATTCCACACATAAACCAGAAGGAGAAAGACAAATATCAAATGATGTCACTTTGTTGTTTTTTAATAGTGGCCATCTTAATAGATATGAGATGACTGATATCTCATTGTGGTCTTGATTGGCATTTCTCAAATGTAGTGATGTTGGGCATATTTTCATATACTTTGTTGGCCCTGGTATATTTTCTTTGGAGAAATGTTTATTCAAGTCCTTTGCCCATTTTAAAACTGGGATATTTGGTTTTTGTTGATGTGTATACATTAAGGCTAACTGATTTCTGATAAGAGAACCAAAACAATTTAATGGGAAGAGAATAGTTAAGAAGAAGTGATTAGACAAGTGAATAGTCACATAAAAATTTCTTTAAATGGGGGGCCTTCCTGGTGGCTCAGCGGTTGAGCGCTGCGCTGTGGAGCTGTCGGCAGCACGCGATGCGAGTTCGACGCCCAGCCAGAGAGAATTCCACATGGTGCGGCAGACCTCTTCTGCCTCACCCGCTGCTCCCCTCAGCAGTGTATTTCTGATCTGCCTGTTCTGCTCCCCACTCTTGTCTCTGGTGAACCCTCTCGCCGCCCCACACCTCTGGCCTATAACCCCAGCTTGTATGTATAAATAAATCTTTAAAAAAAAATTTAAAAATGGACTAATGACCTTAATGTAAAAGTTAAAACTATAAAACTCTCAGGAGGAAAACAGGTAGAAATCATCTTCATCTTCGATTAGGCAATGGCTTCTTAGATATGACATCTAAAGTATAAACAACTAAAGAAAAAAAAAACTGGACTGGATCAAAATGTATAAGTTTGTGTGTCAATGACACTATCAATATAGTGAAATGAAAATCTATAAAGTGAGAAAAAATATTTGGAAATCATATATCTGATAAGGGCCTAGAAGTCAGAATATTTATTTAAAAATCTTACCACTCGTAAAAAAGACAGAAATCCAATTTTAAAATGGGCAAAGGATTTGAATAGATATGTTTCTTATGAAGATATCATAGAAAAGATGTGCAACATCACTAATCATTAGAAAAATGCAAATAAAAACCACAATCAGTTACCATTTCATATTCACTAAGCTGGTTAAAATGGAAAAGATGCATTGTAATAATACAGCCACAAACAATGGAATATTATTCGGTCGTTAAAAAAATGAAGTACTGACACATGCTATAACATGGATGAACCTTGAAAACATGCCAAGTAGAAGAAGCCACATACAAAGAACCAAATATTGTTAAGACTCAGGGTTAGATGAAAAATGTTCAATAGACAAATGCAAGAGACAGAAAGAAGATCACTGGTTGCCAGAGGCTAATGGAGGAGGCAAGAGAGAATGACTATTAATGAGTGCAGGGTTTCTTTTTATGGTGACAAAAATGTTCTGGCATTAATGGAGATGTAAATACACTAAACCCCACTGAACTGCAGATTTTAAAAGGAAGAATTCTGTGTATGATAATTACCTTGATATTAAAAAAATAAACAGAATTTAAAGATAAAAACTGGCATATTATGATCCTGTAATATTTGATCTTCCCACAGAGATTGTAGGAATTACATGAAAAAGCAAAAATATTGGAGTAAGACAAGTATCACTTCAAATTCCAGCTTAATCACATACTAGCTCTAAGATCTTAAGAAGACTATTTAAGTTTCCTAAACCTCACCTATAACACAAATAATGATACCTATCATGACAAACTGATGTTAGGATTAAAGTGCCTAGAACGTAGGGGGCCTTCAAACATGAGCCACCAATCTTAGCTTTCTCCTATCTGTGAGTGGAGTCTTCTTACACTAGTTACTATAAAGCTAAAAAATATGGTTAGATAGCCTGCAAGTAAAGAATGGAGGCTCCTTTGAAAAATCAGAACTATATTATTGGGAAGTCTTGCCAAACCAAATCTTTTATAGATAGGGTGATAAAAGGAAGGGGAAAGAACCAGGTATGATGACTGCAAAAATGTATAAGTAACTATGTGCTAATAATCATCTTGGGGATGCAACTTTGAGAAATCAGTAAGGGAGGAAAAACAAAGTAGAATTACAAAAGAGCATGCTTAGTGTTATGAAAGTGTGCCATAGGCATAACAATAAAGAAAGCTTTTGGTCTCACTGAAACAAGGGATTTTAGGAAAAGAAACTAATATAGTTAATAGTCTTTTCAGTTATATAATCACAAATTTAGGTTAATTTAATTACATCAGAAAGAGTTGAAAAGGAAAATATAAAAATGGCTGTGTATGTCAGAAGCCACTTTCACAGATCTCCTTTTCCAAGTTGATCCTTCTTTAGAAGTTGTTCTTAACTTAGCGTCTGGAGGGTGCTTCTAATATTCTAACAGAGATGGTCATTCTTTCATGATTGTCTATCTAATCTTCTATCTATTTACTATGTGGCGTATAGGTATATGTGAATTTCATAAAGGTGCAGATACAGAAGCATACAAACCAAGGCCAAGAGCCACTTTAGAAAAGGGAAAGTCACTATTTATCTTTGGAGAAAAGGAATTTGGGCACAGGGAAAAATAAGAAGCACTAAAAAGGAGAAGATTTCGTATGCAAACTCCAACAGAGGCAAAAGGTACGTGAAATTATTCTTATTAGTATGTTTTTTCAAAAGCACTAAATGAAACCATGTTAGATGAGAAGTGACTTTTCCCTGTTAGTAGTCTGCAAACTGACAAAAAAACTTTTAGCTGTTTCTGAAAACTTATTCTCTTCACAGAAGTGTTTATTTAAACATAACTTGGTTTACGTAGTCTTATACAAAGTGCCAACTGGCTTTATGGGATATTTTTATATAAGAAACAAGAATAATTGGGAAACGTGGAAATACAATCACTCTACCTCCAAATTTGTAGTTGTCTCCACAGCTTGTCTAAGCAAGCAATAATAACCCATAGTCCATTATTTTACTGAAAAGATAGTATATGCAAAATGAACTCTGGCAAATAAAACATAATAGTTTATTTATTTTAATGAAAGTAATTCTATAATTACGCAACTCCCACAGGAATCCCTTTGCAAAGGAAGGCAATTTTGAGTATGTTTTCAGTCCACTTGGGCCAGAGGAGATCCTAGCCATCACATGAAACCTTTCTAAAGTCTTGATTTTCTCACCTTAAGTGAAGATAATAATGACATCTATTTCAGAGGGTTGTTGTGAAGATTAAATGAGAATGTCCACGTAAAATGTTTAGTATGATATCTGACACAAGTGCTCAACATATATCAGCTATTTATTTACAAAGTAAAGAATGTCTTTTTAAAAATACCTTAATGTTGAGACCCAGTTTCTAAGTAGAGTTCTGTTTATTTGTCTGTGATCTGGTTATCATTCAGATTTATCTGAGAGGTAGGCCTAATAAGCATTGAACACTTCAAAATTTATTTAAAGGCGTATCTTCTCTTTATTTTCCTTCTTAAACTATCCTGTCAACTGTATAGAAAAAAATGGCATGTTTTGCTACTCATTAAAATCACTGATGAGAAGGCCTCCCTGGTGGCACAACAAGTTAAGTCTCAGCATTATGAAGCTATCTGCAGCCACTGCAGCACAGGTTTGATCCCCAGCCAGGGAGATTCCTACATGGCGCAGCAGACCTCTCCTGCCTCGCCCACTGCTCCCTTCAGCAGTGTACTGCAGTAGATCCACCTATTCTGTCCCCACTTTGTCTCTGGTGAGTCCTCTGACCACCCCACACCTCTGGCCTACACCCCAGTTCTTGTATGCATAAATAAATAAATCTTTTTTAAAAATGGTTAAGGTGATGAAATTTATGTTAAAAAAATCAAATTCACAGATCTTAAATGTTCAGTTCCACAGGTTTTCAAAATTTTATAAATATATGTATAGACTGTTTTCATGTTTATAGAAAGTTCCCTTAACTCACTTCCTTGTCCACATTTAGTGGTGTTATTTTTATTTTAGACTTTTAGCGAGTATAAAATCATATCTCTTTGTGGTTTCAAAGATGCTGAGTACCTTTTCACATTTATTCTTGTATCTTCTCTTATGAAATAAAGTCTTGTGCTCATTTTAAAAGTTGGGTCACCATGGAGATGGATCACGGGTGAATTGGTGGTGGGCTGCCCAAGGGGAATAGAAAATGTAAAAGACACAAATAACAATAAAAAAAAAAATGGGAAAAAAAAAACTTTAAAAAAAAAATAATAAAATAAAATAAAAGTTGGGTCATTGGGGGCGGTTAAGTGCTGCGCTGTGGAGCTGTCGGCAGCGGCGACGCGAGTTCGACGCCCGGCCAGGGAGAATCCCACATGGCGCAGCAGGCCTCGCCCGCTGCTCCCCTCAGCAGTGTATTTCTGATCTGCCTGTTCTGCTCCCCACTCTGTCTCTGGTGAACCCTCTCGCCGTCCCACGCCTCTGGCCTGCACCCCAGCTGGTATGCATAAATAAAAAATAAATCTTAAAAAAAAAAAAAAAGTTGGGTCATTGGTCTGCATACTTCTAATTTGTAGAAATTCTATTTTTTAAAAAAGATTATTTATTTATTTATTGTGTAGAAGAACTGGGGTGTAGGCCAGAGGTGCAAGGGGTTCACCAGAGACAGAATGGGGAGCAGAACAGGTAGCTTTACTGAAATACACTGCTGAAGGGAGCAGTGGGTAAGACTGGAGAGGTCTGCTGCACCATGTGGGTTAGCTCCCTGGCCAGGGATCAAACCAAGGCCATAGCGGTGAGAGCACTGAGACTCTCTCCCTAGGCCACCGGGGATGCCCTGATTTCTAGAAATTTTAAAAATATATTTTAGATATAAGACCTTTGTCAGTTATATGTGTAATGAATACATTTTTCCTACCTATGGTTAGTTTATTTTTTTAATGATCTGTTATGATGAGTAACACAAAAGACAGCATTTTAAAAATATTTTTTGGATTACATCATTGTTCATATATTAGAAATATAGGAATCTTCCCCCCTCAGGTGTTGTTATCACATCACACCCACCACTAAGACACCAGCGTCTTCTACCACAGTCCGTTATACTTTCTCCCCATATTGCTTTTGCTCCTCACCCTTCCTTTGCCCCCTTGGCCTCAGTTCTACAGTGGGCAACAACGTTTTGTAAAATTAAGATAAAAAAATTTTTTTATTGAGATAACACATTTGTTAACAATACTGTATTATACAGAAGTACAGACTTACATATCTTCAGAAAATATGCTGTCACACCGCACATACCACCAAGGTGCCCAAAGTCCTCCATCCATACACAACAAAGTGTTTTTGATAAAGAAGTTATTCACTGTAATTAAGTCAATTTTGCCTTTTATAGTGTTTTTTTTTTTGTATCTCCTCCAAGATATCTTTGCCTCTCCCAAGTTGTGAATTTGTTTCACTGAAGAATCTCTGACTAAGAAAATGGCAGGATAAGTATATTTAAAGCAATTCAGAATGTCCTACAATGAAAAGAAGCTACAATTTCAAGAATGATAAGCTAAAAGGCTGTTACCTAACTCAGAAGTGCAATGATGAGGTTTAGTCTTGGTTGATAAGCAGCGTAATTAAAGAGGAAGGAATGGGTAAGGACCAATTTTAGAAGTAAAACATGAAATTTAATGATTAACTGAATATGGTGTATGAAAGAAGATACATTAAAATGATTAGAAGAAATTAAGCCTATATGATTCAGAGAGTGGTTGCACTTCTAACAAAAATACAAATAATGGATTTAGTTTCACACTTACTAAACTTAATAAATAAAATAACCAAATGGGGATTTCCTGTTGATAGTCTGGAATAATGAAATATGAAAAGGGCTAAAGTGAGAAATTAAAACTATCAATTTGTGACTCACTAAGCAGAGAGCAGTGCTTCTCAAAGCAATTTCATTTAACAGCATCAACAAGGAACTTGTGGAACATGACAAGTCTCAGTTCCCATCCCATCACATCCCATCCCATCACATTCCAGTTGAGTCAGAAACTCTGGAGGTGGGGCTAGCAATCTGTGTTTTAATAAACCCTCCACATGATTTTGACGTAATCAAAGTCTAAGAATGACTAGCATAGGTTAGAGTTGAAGACACAAGCACAGAAGGTAGTGAAAAAAGTTAACAGAGTCACTCTAAGTAATACATGGGAAGAGCTACCACAGGAAGAGAGAAAATCAGTAAAGAGATTAGAAGTGAAAGGCTAATATGCATGTCACCTACATGCCAAACAGAAAAAAAAGATTCTAAGCACAGTTTATTCTGAGAGGAATAGAGATAAGTACATAGAATGGAACATTCATCTATTACAGACCTCTGCCACACTCTCCTCCATGGGGAACATATTGTTTTGAAAAAAAAAAATTATTCAGGGTGTAGTTCCCATGCTAATTTTCCTTTAAATAAGATAAATCTTCAAACAAAGTCATATTTTTAAAAAAGTCTTACATTTGTTTTAAAGGAAAAGGAAAAACTGACAGTATCTTACACATATAACTTCACTTAATATTTTTATAAGCCTTTCAAGTAGAAAGCAGAGAATGGGATGTAATGTAAAGGTAAGTGAAGTAAAAACAAATTGTTCTCAATTTGTTCTCTGACTAGATAAATAACAATAGCATGCTTCTATGCTGATGGCAAACATCCAACTAAGGAAGGAAAAACTGATAATGTAGGAGACAAGAACTATAGTAGGGTATGGGGATATAGAATCACATGCACAACTGAAATGCTATCTTTGGCTAAGCACACAGATCAAGGGTCAGCAAATCACTGCATATTTTTGTATGGTCCACAAACTGAGAATGGTTTTTACATTTTAATATCAGTTCTCAAAAAAAATAGTATTTTGTGAATGTGAAATTACATGAAATTCAAATTTCAGTGTTCACAAATGAAATTTTATTGGTGCAAGCCATGTTCATTTGTTTACACACCATCTATGGCGGCCTTCACAGTATAATAGAAAAGGTGAGTAGCTCAACAGACTGTGTGGTCCTGAAAGCCAAAAATATTTACTATCTGACCCATTACAAAAAACATCCACTGACTTCTAGCATCAACAGTCCATCCATCTGTGTCTAAACCTTCAATACATATAACCAGAATAGAATGACTTAAAATGATCTAGATATTTCTATTAATGAAGACTAAATAAAAGTGTTGAAACATGAAGGATAAATTCAACCGATTTCATTCAGCTAGCCATTCAATCAATGGTATTTAGTGAGTCAAGTGCCAAGCACTATAGAAATAAATCAAACAAGACAGCCATGATATTTATTCTCATGGAATTTAAATTCCAATAGAATTATTTAGTCTGTGATAAGTGCTCTGAAAAAATACATCCAATGCTGTGAACAAAAGGAAGTTCAGGGGACTACTCTAGACATGGTAGTCAAGGAAGATGCTTTTGAGGTGTCAACCATGGTGGGGGAAGGGGTGTGGTGAGTGGGTGGAGTAGACAATGAAATGTTCCTGGATTTCCACAGACATGGAGACATGAAAGAATGAAGAAATGTATACATTGTGAGTAGCATATGCATGGAACACTTTCCCTGATGAATTTTCCAATGATTTTTTTTTTTTTTACTACAACATACTCTCTGGTGTAATTATATAATGGGTTCAAATGGTTTGGGAACAAAATACAAATTAAAAAAAAAACACAGTATAATTACTTAATTAACCGAGAGATAGGAATGGTTCCAGAAAGCCATTTCTGCTTATCAGGTATATACAGTAATGGTCTCTTTTTTTTCATGAGGGGAAACAATCATACAATGTAAAGCTTACAAGATACTGGCAAATGCAAACATGTCAAAGAAAGTATAAATGGTAGTAGGCATTTCTTAATTGCTTATAACAAAATTAAGCTTTTCCTATTTTACTTGATGAATACACCATAACAAATAAAAATTAAAATGATCATAAAAGTATAAACAATACCAGAAACCATAGTATGTTCTTTAGTTGTAATTCATACATAGCTAATGCAGCATAATCTACTAGTTGAAGCTTGACAAAAGATAAGCTATGAACTTTGGGAAAGTGTTATTTGGGTCTAAATTTAATTTTTTTACTTGGTATATACCAACATGGCTATTTAAAATACAACATGTCTATTTTGTGGCTTGGCTATAGATTTTGTTCCTTGTTGAAATAATTATTTCATTACCTTGTTTTTCAGGTACTAATAACAACTTTCTACTTAGAATTTATGCAATTCTAGTTCATTTATTCTCATGAAAAACGATGAAACATGATTTTCAACCATTTGAAAAGTCAGACACAGGACTATCGAAATGTAAGGTACATTCAATGTAATGATTCATAGTGTCTCTAATAGAAAGATTCAGCAATTCTCAATCGAGACCTTTATTCCCTCTCTGAATAAATGATGCCTGAAATTTTTATTCTTGTTCTAATGGAATTTCAATGGCCTTCACTGCAAATCTACTGGAAATTTTTGCATATTAAGTGGAAAAAATTAAATGATGTTAACCACATTTTAATGTGATTAAGGCTGACAGGGTCATTATTTCTGCTAATCACTCAGTTTAAAAAGCTCAAACAAAACTTTATAACAGACAAGGTTTTTAATTTTCTGTATATCTTGCTGAAATTTTTTTAAAAACTGTAAAAGAAAAAGAACGGGTAAAAAAATCATACTACAGTCCTTGACAAAAACCAATAAAGTAGTTTCTACAATTTGCAGATGGGTTTCATTATACTTAATCTGGTGATGTAAAAACAAAAATGCAAAACAATCTTACACCGCACATGCTCCTCTGGTTTCTTTCCTTTTAAACATGAAGAGGGTAAGAAAATGTGCTTTGTAGAATTTTGAGTTCTGTGTTTCTTATTTACTGCTAAATGGAAACAAAAATAGTTTTTTCTTTAGATCTTATAGCAAACTAAAAGCAGAATTAATGCATAGTACTGCCTGAAACAATTCTTCAATGTTCTATTTTTTAGATTAATTTATGCCATGCAGTTAAGAATATTTCAAATATATCATCATAAACTAAAAATCTTCACTGATAAAAATTTCCGAAGAGTGACACTAATTGCTATCAGAAAGGAATTCTGATGATTAGCAGTACTTATAATTCTTTTCTGTTTTCTGATAAGAAATTTACTTTGTTTATTGGTCATTCCAACTAGACACTTAATGTTTTAGATAAGGTGAGATCTTAAGATCTCAGACATATTTGATAATAGTTTTCATGTTCCACTTGCAAAGAATTGTTTTTAAAAGTACATTATATTATTCTTGAGGCAAAAATGAAGAGGAACCTAGCCAAACAGTCTTAGACTGTGCATTTCAATATTTTCCAAAAAGAATAAGAGCTAAGCTAGGTATACAACCAATATAAACTCTATAGAAATGAGTCAAACATCTTACTACTCTTTGTTGGCTAGCAACTGCTTATCCAATACTGGTAGTTGAAAATCATCTTTACCTTTCACCTACTAAGATGGTAATTTCTAAAAACAACTTGAGGACTATAATTCATGTTGATATATGAAGGTAATATTACTATTCCTAATTTAGTAGTTATAGTTTTTACAGAAATAAAATTAATTAGCTTTTAGAAAAATATGACAAGCAAATGATTTTTGAAAAGAAACACACACCTGAAGTTCAGACAGTCTGATTTATATTTATTCACCCCAATCTAGTAAATTTAAATCAAATTCAATGATTAAAAACAAAACATTTTGTACATAAAAAAGAGTAAATATTTTTTTGCATTGTAGTTTTCTAAAGCTGTATGAAACTATGATCATTGCAAATAATAGTCAAACTAACAATTATAAAACTTAAGCTACAGGTGCAGTACCTTTATCCAAATAAAAGGATCATCCTTTTCATGGCAAATTATTCAGTTGCATGCAAATAGATAAATGAGTTTACCTCACTGATCACAATCTAAGCAGCAAACAAAAGCAGAGCACCTGGCCCTAAACAAGTCCTTTGAAGTACAATTTAGTACTGAAGTTTGAGAAATTGCTGTTCCACTTTCACATTAAAAAATCATAACTAAATTATTTTCAGCAACAAGCTTAGCCTTTTGTGAAGAGAGGAGATTAGGATCTGTAGCAGAATATGTAAATAGCAGGAAGTTCAATATTTGTGCTGTATTGTAGCCATGATCTTTGATGTTCATAGAAAGAATAAATATTGTTGAACTTTAAAAAAAAATTAGTGTGATGCTATGTACTGGTGCATCAACTAATAACCCTCCAGGATTTCTGTGCTCATCTAAAAAGAGTCCCTGCTGAATGTTCTAATGCATCTTATTGTGAATCTTCAGCAAATAAAACTTCATGTATGAGCTCATGATGTGCTTTGCTGCCAGAAAGTCACAGACTCTGTGGGAAGCTCTTTATCTTCCCAGCAGTCAGTTCTCTGAGAACATCAGTGCAGCTACTGTAGTTACCTGTAGATTACTTGTATTTTCTCACATCTGTGTCCAGCAATCTAAACCATGATGATAAAGGGTCATTAGGTTTTGAGTGAGGAAGGGGATGGACTAGACAATTTGCTCTGATAAGCTCCTTGTTGGGAGCTCCAGTTTAGAATGTGAAATGTCGGATATGTACAGTTTTACACTAAAAGAAAAAAAGAATTTTACTTTTCTGCACTAACAATTAAATATGATGCAGTTTAATGTCTCACTATAGTCTACCAATTCACATTTTGCTTAGGGGATTTATAATTAGAAGTATTTAAGAGAAATAATTTTCTGCTTGTAAAATGGACGTCTACGCTCTATTAGCCACAAAGAATTCAGGTACAATTACTAAGATAACTGCTGTTTGGAGCACAGCAAAGCAATTTCCCGCAGTGGGACTTACAGTTCAATTTACCAGTTGGGCAAATATTTTGTGCTCTGTAGTGGCCTAGAGAGTTAAAAGCTATAGGTAACATTCGAGCAGTGTTATACCTAGAGAAAAGTTTTTTCAATCCAAATGGATAGTTTAGGTTTCAAAGTAAAGAGAGTATCCAAAAAACATTTCTCCAAACTAACATTATATTATTTAAAAACTAATACAAAATACAATTGTCACAAAAACCCTAACTGAACTCTTGTTCCCCCCAAAACAGGGTTTATAATTTAGAACAACAATGTATTGTATTTTCATATTTGTGTTAGATCCTAAATCATTCTGATACTTAATCACATTTTCTTAGTAATCAGTTGATAGAGCATGTTATATTCTTGATTAGATTATAGAATGGGAATTACTAATTACTTAATTACAAATAGCTTAGAATAACTGTGTCAGGTTACAGAAATATAAAAAAGAAAATGGTTTCTTGGGAGGCATTCTTTAGATATTAAGGAGCACATGGCATAGACAGGACACACACAAAAAAAGTGTTTTGGTTTCCTGTAAGTAAGAGGAGCTTTAAAAATGTTTGCTAACTTCAAACATAATTTACCTCTTTTTTAGGTATGCTTATTTTAGCACAATATTATGTCTTTTGAAACTATCCACCCATCTTCTTCCAAAAGGAAATTTTAGTAGATAATAAATGACTGGAACAAATAAAACACTGCCCTGCCTCAAAGAACTGAATTAAAATTACAAAAGCATGTGAATAAAAGCATAGAATATTTTAAAATGAACATCAAGAAGTGATTTGTATTTTTTTGGAAATAGTTTTAAATTGGTATTCATTTAGATCATTTGAAGATTTTCCAATGCTGCTAAAGACGAAAACCGAAAAATGTTTCATGAAAGTTGTTTGCTAGCACTAAACACAAACAAGCAATATTTTCCAATAGATTAAAGATGAACTAAGCATTTAAAATCTCCTGTTCTTCCTTTCAAATACATGAATCCTTTTATGAAAGACCAGAAGATGGAAGATAGGTCACCATTACAAATGTAGAGACATTTCTAAAAATAAAAATTATCATAAAATATCACATTTGGAAACTAACATTAACATGAGAACACAAATCCATAATAATTATTCATACACCAAGCCACTGTAAACCTAAATCATTTCTGAAGACCCAAATGTGTCAAGAACTTTGACAATTATGACTGCAGCCAGGAAACTGTAGCAGTGCAGAATTTCTTATGAATTTCTCTAGTTACTTTTTATAAATGCTGTCTTGGATGACAGCTTAATGTGTACCACATGCAATATTTATTCTTCTTCAGTGTCAGACTGTCTAGCCATCCAAGGGAATACAAAGAATGTCACTTATTAGGATAAAAGCACAAGGAAGGTAATCAAGGACATATGTAACATCAGCCAATCATGCCCTATTTCAACATCCTATTCCATTCATAACAGTTCAACAATTATTTGCTTACTGATAACTTGCTTTCAGGCTGTTTGTGTTCACCATAATGGTGGTTTGCATTTATTTTGCTCCTTAGAATTGGACACTTGCTGTGTTATACGTGTTTGTCAAAACTTTATATCTTCTGTCAGAAGTGGCTAAGCATATATCAAATAATTTCTGTTTGTCAGGAACTACTAATACAACAATCAATAGCCCTTGGTCCTGTGATGTCAGTAAGGCACTGAAATAATTAAAAACAACAAATGTGTAATTATTAAATATTTCATAGGGAAAAAATTCTGTAAGTGATTCATAGCAAGAAAGTTATTATTAGCTAAGTTTGTACTCACATACCTTCCCCTGCATATGGCCAACAATGTTTCACAAGCATTGATTTTTCTTTTTCAGTTTTTCAAGGTTGTGAAGCTGACAGATTTTCCTAATCTAATCTGGTGGTTTTAAAACTATGTATCCAAAATATATAAGTAACATCATGTCACATTAAAACATACACTTCATTTAATAATAAATTAAAAATGTCACACTACACATTTAATCGCAAAATGTCTAACTATAGAAACATAATTACTTGATGACACTTAACCAGAAATTTTTAACCAGATATGGCTTTAAAATGGAGTAACATTTAAAAGTATTTTAAAAAGTACCAATTTCAAGAGCTCTAGATAACTAAGATATTTACTTATGAATATAAGAAACAAATGGTTGATATTCTCCACATTCTGTTTTTTTTATCTTTTGTCTCTATATCAGATTTGGCCTGAATTAATGTTTTACAATGGGGGACTATTCCATACAATCTACTCTGTACAATATCAAAATAAGACTCAGGGAAAAAAAACACTTTCAAATAATAATAAAAGCATTATTACAGATTCTTCTTTTCCAGTCTACATCTAAGAACTGTGTGGTAAACTACTGATTTTCTTAATTACATACTGTGTTAAATATAGTTGCTGACTTTAAAAGTAAGCATACATGACTAGGGAAAACCATTTAGATAGGGTTTGAAAGGTATAGGAATATATTTGATTGATGAAAGAGAAAGAGCAAGATTTTCTAAATGCTGTTGTTTCATTTAGAAGTCTTAAGCATCCATAAAACAGTAAAATTTCTCCAAGTATGAAGCTATGGACAAATCTCTAAACAAATTTGTAACTGGATCCCAATTTTTTTTCATGGTGGGGTAAAGTAAGAGGAAACAAAAGTACAGTGATAAGGAGGGAAAATGCAAGTAACCTTATTCTTATAAATTTCAGAAGACAGAATATTATGATAGTATAAAAAGCAAAAATTGCATATTTAGGAGAAACGGAAGAAATGGGAAATTACTCTTTTATTTCTTGAGACATAAGAAGTGAAAACAAACATTTTAAAGAGTTCTTTTAAGTTGAGTTCATGAAAGTATAAAACATTTTATTGTATTTATAGTGTGTTTTTCATGCAACAGAAAGTACAAAAGAATTGTCTGCTGACTGCATCCTAGTGAAAATTACACAGAAACCCATACCTGCTGAAGAGCAAAGATAATTGCAGTATTTTATATAAGCAAGACTCAAGTTAGTTAAGAAAATTTATTGCATAATTATAACTGCCAGACACTAATTAGCTGTAGATCTATCATATATATGCTATTTCATTGAGTTATGAGAATTGTTTCAAAACAAATAGATCTATTTCTACCACAGAATTACTTTACTTAATATATGCAAAATATTTTATTTCTCATTATTCTATGAGAAAAGTATTATTCTATTTGACAGGTGAGGAAACTTGGGCTATAGGAAACAAACCAAACTATTATGAATCCTACTTACATAAAACCTGCATTTATGTTTGCTCTCCAGTAGACGGGTATCCTAGGCTATGACTAACATTGAGAACCCTTTGTGGATTTTTTTGTTGCATAAAAAGCATGCTATAAATACAATAAAATGTTTTATACTTTCTCTCATGAGCTCAAGTTTAAAAAGTCTGTAAAACGTTTAACTAGGCTTCTTAACTTTGTCTCTCTGAGCCTTAGGTTCTCTTCAATAAAGATGCACAGTTATTTGCCTGTCAGGGTTGTTATGAGGATTAAACCAAATGAGAGAACATATGCAAGTACCATCCCATTCCTCACTGTCAAATCCAGCATACAATAGATGCACAACAAATGGTACTTCATTATTTAGTCCAAGATTTGGATGTTTGTGTACATATATACACACATGTATATGTGTATATATATATATACATGTGTATATATACAGTGTTCTTTAATATTCCCCTGCACTGTTACAGCATTTAAGCAAAATAATATACAAATTATGTTTGTGCTTCAGCCAGTAAAAGAGATATATATACATACAGGAACAAGGTCATAAAAACAAATCCAAGTTATGGGTTGCAAGGAAATAGAACAAAATACTGGAATGCACAGAAACAGAACAAATCATCATATGGTTAAAAACAAACATACAAATGAAACAACAAAGTGATGGGAAAAAGCAAATTTTTAAAAGGGACTGATGATACGTATTTTCTATGTAAAATATATATAAACTACTTTAACTGTTGTCTCCACAAAAGGCTATTAAATTGGCATATGTTTAGAAAGGTTTTTTATATGAAAGTATACTGTTGAAGATACAATTTTCTATTTCCTTCAGTTAGCATTCTCTAATCAACTAAACCAAATCCAAAACCTTGTCTACCTTTCTAGCATCACCAGGGCCCCAGTGCTGAGTCACTATAACACAGCAGTAAAGAACATGACCTCTGGACAGAAAGAGCTTAGGTTTGAATTTTGGCACCACTCACTGGCCATGTAACTACAACTAAGTTCCTCAATCTCTGTACACTTGTTTTGTCTTCCTTCAAATAAAATGGTACTCACTTTATAATGTTGTTGGGAGTCTAAAATGGCATATAGTTAAGTATTCAGGAAGTGCTCACTGATGCTAATTACTACACCAACTACTACTAACACACCACTACCACACTTTAAGCATATGAACTATCTGTTTTATTTAATGATATTCTCTCATTTCCTGTTTGTTTACGCATCAACTCCCTCACCCCAGAAGTGAAGAATTATTCTTAACAAACTGTACAGCAAGCTAGATGAAGAAAAAAAGGCAAACTCTGCTTATATTAATACAGAAAAACTGACTTGGGGTTGTATCTATGTTTTCTGGAGTTTATTTTGTAGCACTATTTTAGACAGGGCAACTAGACGCAATTTTTGGATTTGGTTTCAGTTAACAGCCACTGTATTTTATGCTCCCCAATTTTTACATATGTTTAAAAATGGATACTAAAGTGGGTGCTAAAATATCCTGTTGTTGCCTCGACAATTTTATACAGTTAATAAAATTACAAGGCAAGGAAGGCAAAAATATCAGGAGCTAAAGCCTATTTTCCTCAGAAAAGCATAGTTGCATATTGAAAGTCATTTCCTTTTATTAACTAGAACCCCCAAATAATTTGATGGAAATGCTAAGATAAAATATGTAGCAGAATATTATTAATTAAAGCAATTTTTTCAAACATTTTTGAAAAAATATACCTTGTATTGTACTGTGTGGAACAGCACAAGTATTCAAGTCAAATGAATCTATTTATATTATTTGCCTGCTATTAAGAACTTGGGCATATTCAGTAATCTTTCCCCTTAAATAAAATGAGCATCATAATATAGTCATAGATAGTCATAAAATTTTCATATGAGATTCAGTGATTCTTTTAATATCTCACAGATTTCTAAGCTTAAAAGAATGCCTGCTACATAGCTTTATCATTCAAATGATGGTATGTTATATATTTCTAAGCAATCTTTATTTTCTTACAGTATACTCCTTTACTTCATAAAGTCCTTCCCTGATCATCTTAACTAAAATAATACCCCCTGAGCCTACTTTATTTTTATTCATCATTCTAGTCATATCCAATCATATTAAACATTTGTTTGTTGGTTGCCTATTATCCCATGAGACTATAAGCTTTATGGAAGGCAAAGACCTTTTCTGTTCACCAATTTATAGTAGTATATGGCACACTGAAAGACTCCATGATTATTTGCTTAGAAAGGAAAAAGTATCCTCTCAAGTTGATAGTCTTCAAAAAGGAACATCAATTATATTTATAATGGCAGTTTTTATAAGTTAATTTCTCTTTATAAGTTAATTTCTCTTCTTGATAAAGCATTAAAAAGACTAACTGGATACCAATGTGCAGCCCCAAACTTACAAGCAGGAATATACTCAAAGTTTGCAAGTCAGTTATTTTAGAAGATACATTTAAGCAGAATTTAAAAATTAGTGATAAAAATACCAAAGTATGTCTCACCCAAGTAGCACCATTTCTACTACATTGTTAATTAAATAGGCTTTTGAAGATGTCTCATAATCTAATGTTCTTGATGGGAAAATACACTGTAGGTTGATTTAAAATAAACACAAAAGTCTTAATTTATTAGTTTCAAAAACAGACACGCTAATTCTACAAACAAGTTTTATTTACTTTGTTCTCATTCTAGTCAGAGTAATAGTGGTTCTGAGGTAAGAGAGTAATGTGGTGAGATGCAAAAAAGACTTATTTTCAAAGGATAGAAATATGGGAAAGGAAATTAAAGTAGGGGAAAAGACTAGATCTGCTCTCCAACCCAATGCAGAAAAGTTGCTCATAAATCAGGTATTTGCAATTAAAGAAATATTCTTGTATATTCCAATGTGAGAAAAAAAAATCTACCATAACAATATAAGGTTTGAGAAGATACTAGATATTTGCATGGGCCTCTTACCTCTGAATTTGCTATGCTCCAATTTATTAAAATCACAGAATTCTAATACTAGAAGGGAAACTTAGAGCTGATCTCCTTCAATTCTTTACTAACCTTCACTGCCTCACCCTCCAATACATACATTCCCTCATTCGTCCCTCCTACCCTCCCTCCCCCCAAAAATAGAAAAACTGAGATACAGAGAATTACAATGGAAATGTTCTACAAAGTTCTATAAATCATAAACACCTGTATAAAAATTATGCTGTTGTAACCATCAAAGAATGAGTTATTTTAATGGAAGTCAAGGAATGACAATAAAATCCACTAAGTTACAAAAGATGAAGTCACAGGCCCCATCTGAGAAACATGGGGGTGGGGTCATATGGAAGATGGCAGTTATATCACGGGCATCTCACTGCTCCTGCAAATTAGATATGGCTTTCAGTTCTTTTGTTTTGGAAGACAACTACTTCAATGCATGGATTTACAGATGATATATTTTATTCATTTATTCATATAGAGTAAAGAAAAACTACAGGGATGTATCCAGAAGATGCATTTAGAAGACTAAAGAAGTCCCCTTTTTATGTGAACATGTGATAAACTACATGAAAAGCTAAGTAATTAGCCTGAGGTGAAAGAACCAAGCAATAAGGACTATAACACTAGTATTTCAAAAGTAGAATTCTTTTTTTAAAATATATTTTTATTGTTATTTATGTCTTTTACATTTTGTATTCCCCTTGGGTAACCCACCACCAATTCACCCGTGATCCATCTCCGTGGTCCCTTGTGTTTCTTTTCTACTCCATTTTGTGCCCTTATCCTCCCATCCCCCCGCGCCCCCCCCACCACCAACCGCTGAGTGTCTCTCTCCTATTTGGTTTCCTTATAGTCCTGTTATAAATGAAACCATTCGATATTTTTCTCTTTCTTGGCTTATTTCACTGCGTATGATCCCCTCTAATTCCATCCATGTCGCTGCAAATTGCATGTGTTTATCTTCTTTCCATGCTGAATAGTATTCCATTGTGTATATGTACCACATTTCTTGATCCAATCATCTATTTTTGGACATCCGGGTTGCTTCCATACCTTTGCTATTATGAACAGTGCCGCAACGAGCATACGGGTGCATGTATCCTTTTGGGTTAGTGTTTTTGTGTCCTTTGGGTAGTTTCCCAAAAGTGGTATTGCTGGGTCGTATGGAAGCTCCATGTTTAGCAGTTTGAGGAATCGCCATACAGCGTTCCATAGTGGTTGGAGCAGTTTGCATTCCCACCAGCAGTGTAGAAGAGTTCCTTTTTCTCCACTTCCTTTCCAGCATTTGTTGTTACCTGTATTTTTAATGTGTGCCATCCTCACAGGTGTGAGGTGGTTATCTCATTGTGGTTTTGATTTGCATTTCCTTGATTATAAGTGATGTTGAACATTTTTTCATGTACCTGTTGGCCATTTGCTTTTCTTCTTTGGAGAAGTATCTTTTTAGCTCTTCTGCCCATTTTTTGACTGGGTCATTGGCTTTGTTTTTGGCGAGTTGTGTGAGTTCCTTGTAAATTTTTGTTATCAGTCCTTTATTGGATGTATTGTGTGCAAAGATCTGTTCCCAGTTGGTAGGGTGTCTGTTAGTTTTGGTTAATGTTTCTTTTGCTGTACAGAAGCTTTTTATTTTGATGTAATCCCATCTGTTTATCTTGTCCTTCACTTCCTTCACTTTGGGTGATGTGTCTTTCAAGATTTTGCTGAGAAGTATGTCGTGTAGAGTTTTGCCTATATTTTCTTCTATACATTTTATGGTTTCAGGTCTTACATCCAGGTCTTTTATCCATTTTGAGTTGACTTTTGTGCAGGGTGTGAGGTAGTAGTCTAGCTTCATTTTTTTGCATGTGGCTGTCCAGTTTTCCCAGCACCATTTATTGAATAGACTGTCCTTGTTCCACTGTATTTTCTTTGCTC